>PITA01013275.1:0-58224 GCA_004023965.1 Spilogale gracilis
AGGTTTCATGGTGTCCAGTCAAGGGCTAGCTGCTTCTTTCCCAACGGCTTGGGTCCTCTTTCTGTGTATCTGGGTCCCTCGTTGCCCAGGTGCCTTCTATACCCAGCAGCCCAGGGGAGCTTTCAGATCATGACACCAGCTCTCAAAGCCCTACAAATGCTTCCCAGCACACTTGGGAGAGAATCCCAGCTTCTGGTAGGCTCGGGTCTGCAAGATCACAGATGATCCCCAACACCTGGCCAGCCTCATCACCCACCCCTCTTGTTCCCTGTCCATCCTCTGGGCACCTCCGCCTTGTGGCCAAGCTCTTTCCTGCCTCAGGACATTTGCTCATGCTTCTCCTCTTCCCATCCCAGGTCTCAGATCAGAGGTCCCCTCTGTACAGATGCCTCCCTGATCACCCATCTGACTACTGCCTGATGTGATTCTGTCATTTGTATATCTGAATATGTGTTTTCCCTTTTGCCTCCCAAATGCAACCCTGAGGGTGAGGGCTTCGTCCATCTAGCTCTTCTCTGTTCCTGCAGTGTCCATTCGGTACCACGTAGCTCCGTAGTCGGTGGCCAATAAATACTTCTTATACAGATATGTGAGCTCCTGGTCAGGAGGTCAGGTTCTTAGACCACAGCATGGCATTGAGACAAGGGCCCGGGACCCAGTCCTGAGTCTGCAGGGAAGCTTCGGTGTGACTTGGCCAGTGACTCATCTTCTCTGAGCATCAGTGTCCTTTTTCCAGTGCACAAATTGGAGGGAGCCCTTGGCAAGGGACATCCCTCCCAGCTCTATCCCTACTCTCTCCCTCTTCTTCACTGTACTATCGATGTGAACAGGTGGTGGACCCAGTCCCCAGGGTGGCGGGGCTCTGTGCACAGTCAAGGTTGGGGGCTGGGAGACAAAAGCCCGGAGTTCTGAGACATGTGTGGAACCCGCCTCAGCACCCAATGGATTCTTTATTCTCGTTCTTGTGTTTGGATTCTCAGGGGACCAGCAAGCCCTTGCAATGGCAATTTCCTTGTGAGCCAGGCTGACACTCCTAATTATTATTTGGAGAAACTTGGGGAGGCTCAGTTAATTGATTACATATTTCCTTCCTTGACAGGGCATTTGTTTGGTTGTGTCGCTCTTTTTCCCTTCCCATGCTCAGTTAATGTTCCTGGGCATGTTGAATAGTTTGTGAGGACCATGGGACTAAAGCCAGTCATAACTCTCCCCCCACTTGCCAACCCTGCCAGGGGCTTTCAAGCGCTTTAATTTAACTTCTCTGGACGTTTGCTTCCCCCGTGAGAGTGAGGATACAGCCAGAGCCCTAAGATCTGAGGACTCGCAGTAAAACTAAGGCCAGTGTTTTTCAAGCTCTTACTGTTGCAAGAACTTCCCACCCACTGACTTGCAAATCCTCAGTGTGGGGCTGCTATTACTATCCTCATTGGCAGGTGGAAGGATGGAGCTCAGAGAGGTGAAGTGCCTTGCCCAAGGTCACACAGCTGGTGAGTGGCCAAGCCAGGTGACAGGTAAGAGGCAAGACACTGGGCTCCCAGCCACTATTCTGTAAATGCTCCAGCAGGCTTGAAGTATGGGGATATGGGGACCACATCACCCTTGGCCATGGTGCAGGTAGATAGGCAGCTACCAGATGCTTCTACCAGATGCTGTTCACGGTGATGTTGGAAGGATTTAGAGGCTCAGTTCCAGTAATGATTCCAGCCCCCTGGGCTAGGGGTCAGGGGGATGGTTGTAGGACCTCTGATCCTCAAAGTGCCTAACCCAGAGTCCAGCTCATGGTCGTGATAAGTAAGAGATGAATGGGTCACATTCACAATGTTTGGATGTGTTGTGTATATTCTGTATGGGACAAGTTGACCCCATCGTGCGAAGTAAGAAGGACAACTGTTCTAATACTGATGGAGGGGAAAGGTCATTGCTCCTGGGGGCTTCCCCACTTGCTCCAGCATGGACACTCTGGTTCTGTGACCTCAGGAGTCTTTCTCGTCACCTTCCGTGGTCTGACCACTAGAGCATTGCTCCTGGAGGGAGGAACTGTGTCCGCACTAGGCTTTGCTGAGCTCAGCATGGAGGAAATGCTGAGGAAACCAAAGAATAAGTGAAGAATCCAGCTTCTCCTCTGCTTTTTGGGACACCCCTGCCTGGCTCTTCCCCCAGGAACCCCTCTTGAGTACAGCTTCTGCCCTGGTCTGGCCTAGAATATTCCGGGAGCAAGTGGGGAAAGGAGTCACTGAACATTGTATGCATCTGTTCATTCAACCAACATTTCTGAGCACCTCTGATGGGTCAGCTGTCAGGTTAAGCAGAGCAGGGAGACAGGATGGCAGAAGAAGCCAGACCTCTCCACCAGAGGAAGAGCTTCTGTTGTAGAACACTTTCATGGTTTTGAATATTTTACACAGATGATCTTATTTGAGTCTCACACACCCCATGTGCCCCATGTCTCATTTTACAGCTGAGGAGACCGAGGCCCGGGCAGGCATGCACAGAGACCATGACAGTACAGGGTGTGGAGCTCAGGGATGGGCAGGAGACCTATGTCATGAAGGTGGCATCTTTCTGTGCCCAGGTGGCCCATATGCCAGGATTGCAGAGCTGCTGTGTGAAAGCTGCTTGGATCTGGGGCAGAGGGTGCAGGAGAGTAACCTGCTTTGTAAGGTCTTCCTTGAGGGGTCAGAGACCCAGTACCAGGAGCCTCACCTCGGTGCTTGCTCTCTGTCTGGAGGGTGCTGGCCCCAGTTGCCTCCTCTGCTTGACCGCTCACTGCCTCACCCCCCAGCCCCAGGACCCACATCCCACCTGCCCCAAAGGCTCTCCTCTAGAGATTGAGACAAAAGGCAGGGGCTGCCTTTTTCTGGCTTGATGTGAGTGTGGTGGGAAGGCAGAGGGATGGCCCAGATGACTCTCTGAGATCTTTGGACCCAGCAGAACCCGAATCCATACCCAAGAGCCCTGCAGGGAACACCCAGAATTTTCAGCAAACATTAGGCTGGGTCAGGGCAGCGGGGAATGCCTGGAGCTCAGGCTGAGGGGCTCAGGATTCACTCGATGCCAGGTAGTAATGATATTCCTCGCATTCACGCTGCCACATTGGAGGATCTGTGGCTAGGCTCTGTTTGGGCTCTGTCTCGGGGCCCTAGCAGCCCTGGTGAGGAGGCCCCTCTCTCTTCTATGACCCCTGAGCCACCATGCCCCCCCTTACTGGAGACCCTGCCCCCAACCCCAGCTTCTCCCCATCGTGAATCATCGAGAAAGAGGAGGAGATGCCCACAAAGGCTCTGTCGGCAGGTCTGGTGTCCTCAAAGGGCTCCCAAGCAGAAATGCAGCCACAACACTAACGATGTTACATAAAAATTACATTAACACTTGTCGGGGGCTTCCTATGTGCCAAGCACAAGTACTTCACCAGTAAAAACTCACAGCCATGGAGAAAATATCACTACTTGTCCCATTTCACAGATAGGATAACTGAGGTGCCATGAGCTTCAATGTTTGCTCCAAGTACTAAGTACATGGTCAGGGGCAGAGCCAGGATTTGAACCCAGGCAGCCGACAGCCAGGGTACCTTTCCCTCTCCACTAGACCACACCACCGCTTCCACCCCTGGCCTATGAGTCCCTTCACCTGTTTTCGTGTTGCATGAGTGAATCATCTGGGGAGTCTGGAAGAAGGGGCCAGGCTCTGGGGTGAAGCAGACCAGAATGGGGAGCACAAAGCTGGCCCTTTGGGGCTGCGGGGCCGATCACTTGGTCTCCCTGAACCCCTGCATCACTTCCCATGATAGCCCAGTCCTACCCTGGGGGGGCATTCTAGTCTCCTGCCACTGGCCGATGGGAAGGCTGTTTTGCCTCCACAATAGGGGGCAGGTGATGAGGGCTGGGCCCCAGAGCAACCCATATGCAGGTGCTGAGGTCTGACAATACACACCAGGGTGCCCTGGGAGGGCCAGAGCTGATGAGCACAGAGCGGGCCTGGGCTGTGTCTCTGCTCCATTAGCTCTCCCTGCTCTGTTTCTCCCCTGCCTGCCCAGGCTTCGATGCCAGCCAAGATGGGGAGGGGCACGTGGAGGCCCTGCCAGCTACTCTGACTGATGATGGGCCAAGGCGGGCCCTGGACTCATAATAAATCCTCTTTGGATGCCACTTAGTGTCCCCAGTCCTGCCCATGGCTGCCTGCATCTCACCCTCTGCTCAGCAGCCTTCCATCCCCAGCCTCTTGGAGGCTAATAGAACCAACTCCAGGGGCGCCTGGGTGGCTCAGTTGGTTAAGCGACTGCCTTCGGCTCAGGTCATGATCCCGGAGACCCGGGATCGAGTCCCACATCGGGCTACCTGCTCGGCGGGAAGCCTGCTTCTCCCTCTCTCACTCCCCCTGCTTGTGTTCCCCCTCTGGCTGTGTTTCTCTCTGTCAAATAAATAAAATCTTTAAAAAAAAAAAGAACCAACTCCAGATGCTTCTCTCAAGCTTTCAAGGCTCTACCCTGGGGGTCCCCATCTATGTCTTTCCCTTTTACAAGAAGATATACACCCAATAAATTGTTTAATGCAGAGGGTTCTGCTCCCCGGGAACGACACCCACACATATAACCCGGTGCCTGCCTGCCGCACAGGCCGGGGTGTAAGACATTCCCAGCACCCCACAGGGTGTCCCTCCACTGAGAGGGAGACATGATTCTAAGTTTTGAATCAACTCAGTCTAGTTTCTCTCATGCTTTGCACATGAATAAAATTGCACACTGTGTGTCCGGCTTCTTTCCCCGGGCATGACTTCTGGGAGGTCTGTGTGCTTGGTTATATGTGTCAGTGGATAATGCTTTCTCATGGCAGTGAACTACTCCATTTGTGGGGCTCAATTACAGGCTATTTATCCATTCTCCTGTGCAGGGACGTTGGGATGGCTACTTCCAGTTTTGAGCAATGACAGATAAAGTTGCTTTGAACGTGAGCGTTCATTTCTTTTGGATGCATCCGTAGGAGAGGAGATGCAGGAACCGGGGGAAGGCAGATGTCCAACTTCATGGAGGTCGCCCATCGTGGAGGTCACCCGTATTAACTTGCTAGGGCCACCATAACAAAAGACCACAAGCTGCGTAGCTTACCAGAAATGTATTCCTTCACAGTTCTAGAGGCTTGAAGTATGAAACTAAGGTATCAACAAACCCATACTCCCTCTGAGAGCTCTGGGGAAATAGCGTACCTTGCCTCTTCCCAACAGAGCGGGATCTCATTTTCTCTCGCAGCGGCCACTCTGGTGGTGCCCGGTAGTCCTTGGCTTCAGGGCGCATTCCTCCATTCTCTGCCTCTGTCCTCACATGGCAGCCTCCATCTAGCTCTGTGCCTCGGTGACCCATTTCCCTCCTTATAAGGGACACCAGACATGGGGTTAAGGCTCACCCTAATCCAGGATGACTTCAATTTACCTTGGTTACATCTACAAAATATCCTATTTCCAGATAATGTCTCATTCAAAGGTACCAGGAGTTAGGATATTAAGCTATCTTTTGGAAGGACCCAACTCAGCCTACAACACTGCCTGTTGCCCAAGTGCTTCTCCCCTTTCAGAGCCCCGCCCACAAGGCATGGAAGTTCTAGCTGCTGCCCCTCATGTGTGTTCCTACCCTTGGTGCGGCCACAGGGCACCTCCATCTCTGAAAGCACCCACCATGCTTCATTGCCACCTGTCTTTGCAGAAGCGGCACCCGTTACCCCTGCCTGTCTACCACTGCCCCCCAACAAATGCTCCAGAACAAACTCACACATTTCTGCCCCTTAGGAGTATCAGTCCTAAGACCCCTGCCCAGGCTCACTTCAACAGGCCCTCCCTGGTCTTCAGACCCAGGACAACAAGTGCCTCACCTCTCTGCAATCCGTTTCTTTGCCTGGAATGTCCCATACTTCTACATGGCTTCCTTCTCTCGTCAATTCTACAGAGAGGGCTTCTCCAACCACCTTGTCTGAAACAGCATCCCCATCAGTATCTTCACTCTGCCTTCTTCCCCCCATAGATTATATCTATGTCACTTCCTGGTGTCATGTTGTATATACTTACAAGTTTGCTTGTTTATGGTCTGCCTTGCCCTCTAGAAGTCACGGTTCCTTCCTCTCTTCCTCACCCGCTCCATCCCCAGCACCTGGAAGATTGCTGGGGCAATCGATAAATCTTTGTTAAAGAAATGAATAACGGGATCTGTAGAATGGGGTGGGAGAGGTGCTTGCTCGGCGAGGGTGGCAGCTGGGAGGGAATATGAGATCTCGCTCAGTCAGGTGCTAACGTAGTACCTACAAACTCTATCCCTATGGCCGCCATATTCCTTCCTGTCTTAGTGCCTCCACCACGAATCACCATAAACCTAGTGACTTCAAACACCACCAATTCAGTATCTGGCCATTCTGGAGACCAGAAGTCTGATGTGTGTCTCACTGGGCTAAGATCAGGGGTCAGGAGGGCTGAGTTCCTTCTGGAAGCTCCAGGGAAGCACCCGTGTCTTTGCCTCTTGAAGCTTCTGGAAGCACCGTGTGCCTGGGCTTCTGGCCCCCTTACAGCAATGACATCGTACCAATGTGTACTTCTGTTACTGCGTCTTCTTTCCTGAGCCTGCTGTTCCTGCCCCTCTCTGCTGGGGACTCCTGTGACCTCGTAGCCCAGGAGAGTCTCCCCGCCTGGGGATCCTTAAGCACATCTGCAAAGTCCATTTGACCACTGGTGAGATGCAGGAACCATCCCCTTCCTCCCTTCTGTACCTCCAGTCACCTCTTCAGCATCTGGTGCACAGTAGCTTGGCATGGGCTCCTTAAGAGCAAGAACTTCCCCTATCCATCCCCATGCCCCCACTGTCCTGGGCTGGCCTGGAAGGCTGAGCCACTCAAAGTTTGTTGAACTGAGGGACCCACCAGGTGCTGTGTGTGGCCCGCACGAAGACTGGATGGGTAGAAACGTGGGGGTCTGGGGAGGAGGAAGCTGATGGGGGAGAGGAAACGGAAGGCATTGTGGCTGGAGAGGGAAGATGTGGACAGCTCATGCAAGGTTTGGGCTCCAAATGAAAGGGCTCAAGTTCAACCTCCTTAGGGTGTCATGGAACTGGATCTTTGTTGGGAATAATCAAGCCAAAACATCAGGAACTCCTTACGAAAGGAGATGACATGATAGGGGCACCCCAGCACTATGATCCTGGCATCTGAACCCCAGCTCTACCACACTGACTATGGGACCCTAGATGGGGCCTCAGTTTCCCTCTCTCTAAACCACGACCAATAATAGTAACAGTACCTCTCTTGTACAATGCTTCTGAGGCTTAAATGAGTTCATAAAACTCTTAGAACTGGCACAAGGCACAGGGAGAAGAAGCGGGGTAACGATAAGCACCTCACATGGGTCTCAGCCTCTGCCACGGTCACCCAGCAATCTTTACTTATCTGTGATGAACCCAGCAAGGCACCAGACCCTAGGGAGACAGTGGTGACCAACCCCACCCAGGCCCTTCTTACCCAGGGCTCTCAATTACCGCTGAGGGGAAGAATCATCATTGCTCCCATTTGACAGGGGGGAACACTGAGACCTACACCTACCCAGCACTTGAGGTGACATGACTAGAAAGCAAAGGTGCCAGCATTTAAGACTGGACTGTCTGCACTCTATCTGGACCGCTGTCCTCTGCGGCTTCCTGACTTGCATCCTTAGTACCCAGAGTCCTGGAACTCTGCCCTGAGTCTTTCTGGAAAACTTGGAAGCGGTTCTGAAGCGGGGGTCTCTTGCCTTATTACAGCCATCTCAGGAAGACGTGAAAATTTGGCTGTGACCAAATTAGACCCATGTTGTGGTATAACTTTCTACATTCACCATAAAGCTAATAAACTAATAAATTAGATAGAATGAAAATACCATCAGTCAGCACTACACAGTAACGCGTGGCCGTAATTACTCCAGCGGCCAGGGCCAATTTCTCAAATTTCGCCTTGGCTAACTTTCCCCAGCTCACCATGTCCCTAATAAGGCATAACTCACTCTATAAACATTAAATTGACTTATTTATTTTAAATTACAGTGGAACTAAAAGCCACCTTGATAAACCTATTCTCATGCATCTGCCTTCTCCGGAACATAGCCTGTATTTTTTTTTTTTTTTAAACCAAGACATTGTTTACTTGGCCTCAACCCTTCCCCTCCTCATCGTCTTCTTCCTCCTTCAGCCCAGCCTGGCTGCTGGCTCTTGCCACATTCCAGCTCTAGAGATCTGACTCATTCCCTGGAGGCTAACAGGTCATCCTTCATGTATAAAGATGATTCATACCTAATTAATAGTAGTCACGGGGCTCACATTTATTGAGTGTGTATGACCACTGCTGTGGGCTGGGCCCTCTGCTCTAGCTTCCGCATACATGAACTTGTTGAAACCTCATAATAAGCCTGTGAGGGCCACTCTTCCTGAGCCCCACTTTGAAGACAAGGCAACAGAGGGACACCTAGGTGGCTCAGTTGGTTAAACGACTGCCTTCAGCTCCGGTCATGATCCCAGAGTTCCGGGACTCAGCCCTGCATCAGGCTCCCTGCTCCGTGGGAGGCCTGCTTCTCCCTCTCTCACTCCCCCTGCTTGTGTTCCCTCTCTGGCTGTGTTTCTCTCTGTCAAATAAATAAATAAAATCTTAAAAAAAAAAAAAAAAAAAGACAAAGCAACAAGAATCAGAGAAGTCAAGTGCCTTGCCTGAGGCCACACAGAGAATGACTTGTAGCGGAGCCAGGACCCGGATGGGGTGGTCTGAGGCATCCCTCTAGCATTCTATCTCTCAGCAGTTGCACTGATGCTGGTGAGGCATCAGGTCCCGGAGAGTGGCTAGGAATCCCGGCAGCAATGACATGTTTCTTGAGAGCTGTAGGAGGCACTCATAACCTGGTAGGGACCCCAAGAGTCCACAAGCACCTACCTGGCCTGGCAGACAGAGGTTCAGGAGGGTGTGGGGTTTGGATGTTTATCAGCAACCACCCTTGGTGGGAAATGGCCAAAGAAACAGGAGGCAGGCTTCCCAGTTGGGGGGCACAGGAGAGGCAAAGGCCAGGCAGGGAATCCAGAGATCTGTGGTTGGAGCAAAGGCAAGGGAGTGTGGATGCACCATGTGAGAGGAATTGCAGCAGTGGGGAGCATTTGCTCTGGTCCATCTATATCCTCCCAGGCTATTCCCACTCAGCCCCAAGGAGAGGATGCCACCATCAGCTGACAGATGTCCGTAGGCCAACATTACCTGGCCCACCTCAATCCACCTGGAACAAAGAAAAGAGGGAAACTCTGGCTCCAGCCAACAAACCTGGCCACACTTGGATCCAGGGTTTGATAATATTTTTCTTGCCAGAGATGAACTTGGATAGGCCCAGCACCAGGGCTTATTACATAATGTCCTTGAGGTCTGTCTTCATGTGTCCAATGGAAGTGGTGAGGTTTACATCAAGAACATTGAGGGGTACATGGTAGACACTTAATGTAGACTTGTTAGAAGGATGAATGATGGATGGATGAGTGATGGATAGTTGGATGGATGGCTGGTAGAGTGGAGAAGTGGAAGGATGGATGGATGGATGGGTGGATGAATGGGTGGATGGATGGGTAGGTGAAGGAATGGATAGATGCACTGAAATTTGATAAAATCCTATGTAAAAGCCCCCAGCATGATATCTGGAACAGAAAAGTCTTTCAGTGTTTGTGAGGTTGGAGGCACAAAGTCTGGCCACACTCCAGAGTACAGAGATTCCTGCTTGCCTCTCAGGCTCACTTTCTGGAAGTCAGGGCCCCTGATGGAAAACCGAGACCCAGAGTGAGCCTGAGACAGAGGTATATCAGAGGTCCCTTGGGATCCTCAGCCTGTGCCAGTCACTAGGCCCGGACTCTTCAGGCAGTGTTGCCAAGCCATGGGGGTAGGATGCCCCAGAGGAGACCTTGGGCCTCCTCAGAGCAGAGCTGACATCATCTCCTCCTCCTCAGCAGGGGGCATGGGCACTGCCAGACCAGAGTGAGTTTCAGTGTGACTTTCGGTATGTTTCTTAGCTTCTCCATGCCTCAGCTCCCTCAGCTATAAAATGCAGATGAGATAATATATATATTTAGTAACTGCATAATAATAACTACAGGGAGATCAGAGTAGTGGATCAGTGGGTTAGTAGGTGTAAGTGTTTATTTAGAATATTTAGAATATAGCCTGGCACACTCTAAGTGCTGTGTGCTCTGTATTATTATTCAATAAACACACTGACCACCGATATGTGCCTAGCAAAGTTGTAGGTGCTGGGGATACAGGTGGAGAGGTTGGCTCGTGGAGCTCACATTCAAGGATGGAGCCCACCCTTTGTTCCACTTTGCAGGACTGATGACATCTCTCCATGCCACCTTTCCATGTGACCTCAGCCTGGTCATGGAACTTCACTGAGTCTCCAGTTCCCCTCTGGGTCTTGGTGACAATTAAGAGATGAAATAAGTGGAGGGCTTCAAACCAGGGCCTTCTCAATCAATGGTGGTATTGTTCATGCCAACTTTTTCCAGGACTGGCAGCACCCCTCTCCTCCAGAGTCTGTGAACTGGGAAAGAACATTCCGTCCTTTCATTCCCTATCATCACGCCCCTCCCCACAGTCCTGGAGGCCAGACATTGTATCAGGCCCTTTAACAGATCAGGAAGCAGGAGTCCAGAGAAGGTAAGCAACCTGCCCAAGGTCACAGTGCTTCCAAGTGGCAGAGCTGAGATTTGACCTCAGAGGACCTCCCTAGGATGCCACCACCTGTGTTTTTGACCATGAAGCCACTCCTTAGCTCTGAGAATCAGAACCGCCAGATTCCAGAGACCTCGAGGCCAGGACAAACCCTCGAACATCCAAAACCCACTGGAGAAAATAAATCCTCAGCGTTTGGTCTTGAGTGTCATCGGGAGCGACACCCAGCCCCGTTCTCTCT
Organism: Spilogale gracilis; assembly: GCA_004023965.1. Taxonomy (NCBI): domain Eukaryota; kingdom Metazoa; phylum Chordata; class Mammalia; order Carnivora; family Mephitidae; genus Spilogale; species Spilogale gracilis. The sequence continues at coordinate 10,933 of PITA01013275.1, forward strand.
TGCCTACCCTGATAGCTCTATGTTCCAGCACCTCCTTCTCCCACCTGGACTCCGGGCATGAGTCCGCATCCCTACCCAGGCCTCTCAGGAAACAGCAGAGAGAGCCAAGCGAGGAACAGGCAGCATGAAAACCTGTGCTAATGATGGGAATGAAAAGAGAAAGGTGGCTTTGGGGCAGGCTCTGCTCTCTGTCCCTGTGCTCTGTCAAGAGCCCAAAGCCCACAGGAAGGTGCTATTATGGTCCTGAATATCAAGGTAGGAGAACAGAGGCATAGAGTGGTGGCATAACTTGCTCGAGGTCACACAGTTGGTCCGTGGAGGAGCTGTGGTTCAGAGCCAGGCTCCAGAGTCCGTGCTCTGAGCACCGCTGTCTTTAGCATCCACAGTATTCTCAAAGGTGCTGCCGATGGGTCTGGAGAATGTGCAGGGACAGGTCAGCAGGAAAACTAACGGCCTTTCCCAGAGCTAGGGGGCAGGCATGTTGACTCTAGATGGCTTTTCCTGGGCCCGGATTGGGGACCACCCCATCCCAGCTGCCGGCACTGTCCTGGACCAGGTCAACCATCAAATGATATTGCTGCGGGCGTGAAGGAGAGCCCCTGCACCCGCCCCAAGCTAACAGGTGGGTGGATAGTCGCTCCGTTCCTCCTTCTCACTTTTCCACCACCGCCACCCAGAACACATCTCCTCTTTATGTTGGCAGTTAGCACAAGGAACAGATGGTGGAGGCTTTGGTTGAGAGTGATGTGTCCATTAAAATGCACGAGGTTGCCAAGCCACTGCTTATTTCTGTGGGCCTTGTGTCCACTGAGAAGGGGCTCAGCCAAGCCCCCAACGGTCCCAGCTCTGCCACTCACTTGCTCCTTAGGTTTCTCCTGTAGGTCCTTCTGCCCCTGACGCCTTGTTCCCCAACTAGGGGCACACAGGCTAAAGTCAACCAGTAAATGAATGCTGTGTGACCAACCCTGAGGTTTTCTTTTTTTTTTTTTAATTAAAATTTTTAAAATTAAATCAATGGCAAACTTTTGAAAATTAGGAGCTTGCACATCTATATCTTTAATTTTGGCTTTTATTTTAAAAGCTGATGATGTGGCCTTTTTACCAGTTATTCCTGAATTATAGCAATCAACTGCCATCAGAAGTAGCTGGATTTATGGGAGGGAATCATTTCTCTGTTCCCACAGCCCACCTGCTTTCTATTGTCTGAAACTGTATCAGTTAGTATTCATTTGGCACAAGTAACAAAAACCCAAAGTAAAATGTGTCTTAAACTAGATAAAAGTTTTTTGTGTTTTTTTCTAAGAGCCTATGTAGCCTGTCCAGAGTATGTGGGCTGTTCCGTGGCGTCAGGGATTTAGGCTCCTTCACTTCTGAAACTCCACTGTGCATGGCCTCAATTCTCAAGGTCACCTCAAAGTCCAAGAAGGCTGCTCCAGCTCCAGCTCTTGGGACTAGGTTCCAGCCAGGAGGACCAGGAAGGGGAAGGAGAAGGACACACCGCCCTGACCTTGGGATTCCTTCAGGACTTTGTACAGAACATCTCTATTTCCATCCTATTGGCCAGAATATAGTCACATGATCACCCCTCTGGGGATGCTGGGAAATGTAGTCTTTATTTCAGGCAGCCATGTGATCAGCTATCAGGGGTTCTATTACTATGGAAAGAGAGGAGCTGTTGAATTGTTTAACTTCCTTCCACAGGAGGTAAGCTCATGAGGAGGAGACTCTGACTTTGTCTCTGAGCTTCTGTTACTTCATTGGTAATTTACATACCGTTGTTCATCTCATAAAGTCGGTCCAAGGAATTCACAAGGAGAGGATGGATACAAAGGTGCCCAGCAGAATTTGTGGTGCTTAATGTCGGTTCAGCGGTTGCCAGGTGCATGCATTCTCCCCCCACCCCCCCACTCCCGATGTCCACATAGTTGGCTCACTCCCCTCCTTCAGTCTCTGCTCAAGTGCCCTTCCCCTGATCACCCTACAATTTAACATTTACAATTTGAACCCTTACTTCCACTCCCAGCGTGCTCTAGCCCTATCCTGTCTTTATTTCATACACCTATTGCCGCCGACATGCTCTTTTTCTGAAAGCTGGCTTTGTCTACGGCCTGTCTCCCCCTCTAGAACGCCAGCATCGTGAAGACTGGTTTCTGTCTGTATTATTCCCAGCCGCATCCTGGCACCTCAGACAGGCCCTGATGCGTAGTAAGTACTCTGGAAACATCCACTGAATGAAAGTCTGAATGGAGATTGTTCTAGAATGCCTTCTCTGTGCGAGGCACGACACTGGGGCGAGAGACAGAGCAGGGAACAAGATACCTTCCAGCTTCCACAACCCCGTGGCACCGAGCCCAAAACCGAACCCGTTAAGATAAATACCTATTACCTTGGATGGGATCTCGGTGCCAGCAAGAGTCCAGGCGTTTTAATTTTGTTTTCACAAAGAGGCTGATGGGAGAGGCTGGCTGGCTCCTCTCTCTCCCATCTGCCGGCAGCCCTAGGCGCCCTGGCTTGACCTTCCCCACCCTCGGCCCCACATGGCTCAGGACAGTAAAACATAATTGGCCTGCCCTAGTTTTTAAGAGAATCCAGATTGAAGGATTGGGTCTTTTGGTGGGCTGACCTGTTTAAGAGCCTTAAGAGGAAGCTGAGAGTTCCAATTTTCCACTGCCAAAGCAAAGGCTGTTTTTAGTTCAGCTTTGATGAAACAGCAGGAATCGGGCTCGGCTTCAGGTCACCCATCACCTGACCTGCTTGGGATCGGCCCTCCCGCAAGGCCCCAGCCCAGCCGCAGGTCTGCAGGGAAAGTTAAAGTTCGCTTTACTTAACCGGGTTAATTGGTCCTGCTCTGAGTGACCCCGGGGCCATCCCAGAGGAGAAGGGAGCTACAGGCCACTGTCTCAGATTTGTCCTCTTGCTGGACTCTCCGAGCCGGACAGATCTGCGCTCCACTCCGGCCCCACGTTGCTTGGCCTGTCTGGGCCTCAGTTTACTAATCTGCTAAGAGGTTTGTCATGTTGATCTCGCTGGGTGGTTGCAGGTCCTAAATGATAGAATGTTGGCTGGCTGCTGTGTCCATCTCGGACTCAGGATATTTCCCCCAGCTGGCTCCCCACGGGCGGCTGGGCTGATTGACAGCCATGCCAGAGAGCCTCTCTGAGTCACGGTGCCTCGGTGTGCCGCCTGCTCGTCTCGGGGTCAAGAACTATGCCTCTGAGCCTCTTTTCTGATCCTTTTGTCAAACTGTGGTTGAAGAGATTGCCCTCTGGGCTGCTCCGGTTCCATCGTAGAGAGACCCATGTGATAGGTTCTTGCTGGAGTTTGCTTCCAGGAAAAACGAGGTCCCTGCAGATGAAAGGGTCTGCTCGCCGTCCCCAGAAGGCACAGCCGGGCCGTGAGCTGTCTCGCCGGCAGGAGGACAGAACCAAGTCCACTGCTCCAGAGCCACAGTGGGTTGCCTTGTTTCCTTCAGAGCACCCACTCAGCCTTCTCCTCCCTCCCCTCTCTTTCTAGGAGTTTGCTTCCCCCTGCCTCTGACCAGTGACCTTGCACAAGCCTGTGTCACTCCCACCTCTAAAGGCAATGAGCTTCAGGCCATCGACTCTGGGACCCCGGTACCAGGATGTGGGCCCCAGCTCCAATATCCCCCGGCTGAGCGAGCATCAGCAAGTTCTAAACAACATCCTCGGGCCTCAGTTCCCTTACCTATGAAATTCAGATGATGCTACTAAGACCTACCCCATGGGGTTGTTGTGGGAATTGAGCTTCAAAGATGGGGAAACTGAAGCACAGATATGAATAACTTGCCCTAGATCACTCAACTTCAGCATAATAAAACTGGGTGTACCAGGCACACTATTACTATTATTCTTTCATTTCAGAGGGTTTCTGTGAGGGTTGAAAGAAACGGGTGTGCAAAGTGCCCGGCACTGGGTCCTACACGCAGCAGATGCTCAATGAACCACTGATGTGCAGAGATGGATGAGGCGTGCATGATCCCCTAGAATCCCCCGGTCCCTGGGCTGCAGCTGTGTTCATCGAACAAGACCAGAGCGATCACTGGTGCCAGGAAGCGCGCAGAGCGCTGGAATGGCCACCTTCCATGCCTTCACACTCCCGCTGAAGGCAGTCTTGCTTCTAAGATGCTCAGGGCCTTCCTGATGCCCACTCTCACCGCTGCCAAGTGGAGAGGCAAAGACAGAGAGAGGCAGGGATTTCTGTTGAAAAGTGAAGCATCCACAGGGATAGAAAGGAGACAACAGGCACAGCCCTGTGCCTACAGCCTTCTGCCTCGCTTCTCACTGCTCACCACTCAGCTTTCTTTGTCTGAGGTCCCTTTGGCCCACTGCCTGGTTTCTGGTTCCCCGCCATCCAGTGTCTTTCCAGGGGGCACCTGTCCCATGCCCTGTGCCTGCTGGACCTGGGATGGCATGGGATGAAGACAGGTGGAAGGGACGTCCTGAACCTTTCGGCCCTCCCACCGCTGCCTGCCTCCCCATCCAGACCCTGCGCTGAGCATGCTGACCATGAGAAACGGATCAATCTGGACTTGGAGGAGGAAGTGGTTTCCATGGCAGCAGCAAGAGGCTGGGGAGGAGAGCCCAGGAGAGGAAGGGGAGGGAGAGTGGAGGAGGGGGGTCAGAAGGGGAGGACCAGGGAGGGGCAGGCAGCTGACCAGAGAGTCAGGAAAACGGGGTGGACAGAGCAGGAGGGAAGAGGGAAGTGGGCTTCTGGCTGTAGCTCCTGGTAGCCGCTGAACAAGATGGGAAAAGTCAGGACGGAGGTGCAGTGACCCCCAACCTTCCACCAGCTGGGTGTCCAGGAGGCCAGAGCGGCAGGGGCCAGTGAGCCCAGATCTGTCAGCATCCAGGGTCCCAGTTACTAACTTCCCCAGTATGGGTGGCCTAGGGAACCCAGGCGAGGGTCTGTGGATTCGTATTTGAGAATGCATCACGGGAAGATAAAATCTGATCTCTGAAAGGCATTTTCCCACCTCAGAAACAGGTCACTTCCAAGATGCTCACTGGGAAATCACAGCTGCCGTTTCTGGAGCCCTCCTTTGGGCAGGAATGAGGGGTCTTGCACGGTGACCCCCTGTGAACCTCAGAACAAAGCCTCCCTGTAGTCCGGATGCAGAAGAGGGTAGTGACCCCTCTGACGTCACACAGACTTAGGAGCATGAACTGAATTGGCATGAGCGCCCAGCACCTTCCAGTCTAGGAAGAAGGGAATGAAATTCTAGAATGTAGGAGGGAGCAGCTCAGGGGTGGGCCGGTGGGAGAGAAGCCCCTTCCCTGAGAAAGGCAATAAAGGGGCCAATTAGGGCCTCACCTGGGTCCTCCCCTTCCACTGTTGCTAGAATGAGGGGCTGGCCAGAGGCCCACGGTCCTTGGGTCCCAGTTATACCTCCTTAAATGTTCATGGCCAGAATTGCCAAACCACAAAGTCTGGGACCAGGCAGGACCCGAGCTGGGTCCAGACTCCTCGGACTGTGGAGCCCAGGGCAGGACAGGAGGGGACTAGCATGTTCTGGAACTTGTCCCCCTCCTTTGCCACCCCTCCCCATTCTCCCTCCCTAGCAGCTCTAAATTTGATTGGAAGCCACAGATGTTTTGTACCCACTGAGAGGTTTTATGATGGAAACCATTTTCAGATTGAAAGGGGGATGAAATTCGCTAATGGCTTTTCAAAGGCCCTGGAAAAAAAGAGTTCAGGCAGTTTCTGGAAAGAAAGGGGGAAAACACACAAGGACGAAGGTAATGAAACTCTCAGTGCTAAGGGACGGGCTAGACCCAGGCCTCCCGCCCAGAGCTCCCTCTCCTTTCCCGCAGTCCCTGAGCCCCCCAATTAGAGATAGCCTGTTCACCCCTAAGTGTGCCGCTCAAATGTTCTCGGGGAGTCCCCCACCTTTAGGCTGACCTGACCCTTGACTGGCTCTCCAGGTGTGGGGGGAGTGGGGAGTGTCCGGAAGGGGATGGGGGGGCAGCTGTGGGCTTCCGGCCCCCAGGAGCAATTCTGACACGTCCTTCTCCTGCTTGTTTGGGAGCAAGAGAAGTGGGACCCTAACTCTGCAGCTTTGTGTTGTGAAAAGAGCACCAGGTAATTTGAGCTCGTGAAGCTCCCAATTCACTGGGGCCTCTGGTTCAAAGCAGCCACAGTTCAGGGGCCGTCCCTGTGGGCGCTGGGTGAGGGGTCTGTAATGCTATTACAATCCTCAAGCCACCATGCAGGGGGCCCGTCTGTGGCCTGTTGCCCAGGCCCTTCTCTGGATCGGCCGACACAGGTAGCCTGGACTTTCCATCCTTGGTCTGCGGCTGACTGCTGTCTGGCCTAGGGCACATTTCTCCTCTCTTTTTAGTTTTCTCATTTGTCAAGTAGAAGGTGAGCAGCAGCCTGATTTGCCTGGACCAGAGGGGCCCCCAGAGCATGGGAAGGTCAGTGCCAAAATGGCGAAAGTCTTAGACAAACCTGGGCTAGCTGGTCGTCCTGGTTAAGCGACCAGGCTGCATGGGGAAATCTGGTATTAAAGGAGTAAAGCACCTGGCCTCCTCCACGGACATCCCGTGCACACAGGACAAGTCCCTTCGCTTGAGCGAGTCTCCTTCCTCCACCAGCGTCTCAGCAAACGCAGTCCCATGGCCCACACCTGCCCAGAGGTTTCCAGAGGAAACATCTCTGCAGTCTGTGCCTGTCATGGGCTCGCTGGAGGAGAAATTCCAAGAACTGACCAAAAGAAGGCAAGGGAATTGTTTCTGGGTTTCAGAATGTTCATCCCCATCCCACTAGGGTTGAAACTTCTCTCTCCCCAGGGGGCTTCCCTAGGAATGTATTCGCGATGGATGGCTCAGGTCTTATCACTTCCCGTGACATTAGCCAAGTTCCCACCAAGTATAACGAGAACCCACTTGCCCTTGATCTCAGTCTAGGGTCTGGGTTGTGCTTCCCGAGGTGACCTCGAGTTTCGACTCCCCCAGGGGACCAGGGAAGATCGAGAACACACCATCTCTTTCAGAAGCTGGAAGACAGGGAGCAGGTGCACGGTCTGACTCAGGAAGGCGGAGAGAGATCCAGCAATGAGCCGGAGCAGAGTGAGAGGGATGGAGGCCACGCTCCTTGTGTGGCCAGCTTTTTGGCGGCCCCTGGTGGTCTGAAGACCCGTGTGGAAGGCAAAATCTCTCCTCCCATAATTTCTACTCAACAGTACTCCCTAGGAACACGCGTGTGTCAAAAGCCTTCCAAGCTCTACACTTGCTATGTGGGGTTTGGTGAAGCCGGTGGGAGGGGACCACCCTGTGTATCTGGTGGGGGAGGGACCTAGGGGGGAGCGAGAAGGACTGAGAAACCGAGACAGAGTTTGCTGGCCAATAGCAACAGCATCACCTGGGAGCTTGTTAGAAACTCTCAGGCCCTGTGCAGGCCTACTAGAATCTGCATTTCAACCAGATCCTGGGGGATTGAGCACTTCCAAGTTTGGGGTCTGTACCCTACACCCCCCCCCCCCCGGAGTCTCCAGTAGAGGATCCCATCCCAAGACAAGGCCCTTTCTCACCTGTCCCTGGCTGCTTTCCCAGGCCAGCCAGTCGCCACAAATGCTGTCCCTGGTAGCCATTTCCTAGTCCGGGGGGTTCACGCAGCCACCAGGCTGTGAGGGGAAAGTCAGAGCAGCGAGGGTGGCTGGGAAGGGGGAGCAGCCGGAGCTGGCTGAACAGGTGCACACCTGGGCCACTGGGTCAAAGAAACAGAGCTGAGCTGCCTTCCCAGGCAGGCTCTGCAAGAGGTTCCGGGTGGGGGGAGGGGCGGAGCCAGTTCCTGTCCCGACGGTCCCAGAGAGCCCAGTCCTGTTCCAAGTGTCTCATTAGCGAACATACCAGTGGCATCCATGACCGCCAGAGACCTCACGGCTGTTTTTATTAGCCCTGCCTCAAGGCTCTGTAGACACGGAGTGGGCATTCTGCACTAGTTACCCCCCTGTTGCGGGAGTATGACCCTGAATTTGGGGAGTAAGCAGGTGTTGGAGGGAGGAGGGAAAGGGTCTGGGCCTCGGGGGCTGTGCAGCCAATCAGGGAGGCATAGCAGATATGCACAGACAGTAAAACTTCATTACTTCCCACTTGAGATCTTTCCAGCTGGTGACAGGGAGCAGAGCCGAGGCGGGCATCGAGCTAATAGGATTGCAGGGGGTGGGTTTAACCTACTTGCAAAAAGGAGCTATTTCCCAGCCCCTCAGAAGCACCGGTTCCATGCAAACAATGGCTACACAAATGAAAAGGCTCTCTCCTCTCTTCATTAAAGCAGAGCCTCAAAGGACCAATCGCCAGCTGAATCTTCTCCATTAGCCCAGAATGAGATACTGTGTATATAAATGAAGACATCTGAATTACAAAATGCTTTTTAAAGAGAGTAGATTATAAAAGTTTGGTCCTGACAAGTCTACTTATTTAATTGTTGAATTTTGACAAAGGATGTGAGGCCACACGCCTCTTTCCTCCCTCCATCCCTTCCTCCTTCCTTTCCAGGTCCAGATCAGAGACAGTCTTAGTCTCACTGAGTTTGGGCTGGATCCCCAGTGGGTGAAGCCCAGGGGAAAGTTATAAGTTGGAAAAGGACCTGCTGGATCGCACTATGATAAGGTTACTCTGGCAGGAAGGTAGGGAGGGGATGGCCTGGAGGCGCGTCCGGCAGGGAGAGGTGGCAAGGAAAAATACAGGTGGAGAGGTTGTGGGCAGAGGTGAGAGAAGGAAAAGAGCAGGTGCTTTTCACCTGTCCTGCAAGCTCCTCTCTCCGAACAGAAGATTAGAAGGAAAGAGGGTCAGAATCACCTACATAAAGGCCACTCATACTTTTCTCATAGAGGAAATCACTTTACCTAAAAATCCTAGGAAATGTGATCTACAGATACAGAAGCAGAGCAGTGGCTGGGGGGCCCCAGGGGATTAAAAGTGGACACCAGGAACTTGGGGAGGAGGTGACAGATAGGATCATTCGCTTGATCGTGGCAATGGTCTCAATGATGTCTCCACATGTCAAAGCCATCAAATGTGTGAACTTTGTGCACAGTTTATTATTTGTCAGTCACACGTCAATAAAGTTATAAACAGAAGCTCCAGTGACCAAGAAGCAAGGATCCCATAGACCACTACCAAGTAGGAGGCAAGCAGACCCAGCACTTTGCACTAGCCCTAAGACGGGGCTCGATGAGGCTGATGTTCGCCATGATGACTTGATCCTAGGACAATTTAATTACTGTCCAGCCAACTTCTTCCAAGAAGTGGGGAGGTGTATAGGAGGACTGCATAGAAAGGATGTTTTATGGCGTTACAGTGTTGCAGTTAAAAAGCTTCACCCTGTCTTCTTGGCTACCTAGTCGACACGGCCGGCACAGCCTGGTGTCTGGTTCACGTTTAATCGTTTGTTTTAAAACGTAATCATGTAGGGCGCCTGGGTGGCTCAGAGGGTTAAAGCCTCTGCCTTCAGCTCAGGTCATGATCTCAGGGTCCTGGGATCGAGTGCCGCATCGGGCTCTCTGCTCGGCAGGGAGCCTGCTTCCCCCCTTCTCTGCCTGCCTCTCTGCCTACCTGTGATCTCTCTCTCTCTGTCAAATAAATAATATCTTTAAAAAATGTAATCATGTAACAGTGTAGGGAGAAGAATCTGACAAGCACTTACCCACAGCAGGCTGTCTTCTGAGTGTACTTATATGTTCATTCATCGAGGCTTCTGATATCCACACGTGTCACTCCCTGGATCCCCTGATTCCCTAACGATACGGCAAGAACAACTCAAAGATGCCTTCCGTTTCTCCCCGTCCTGCCCTCTGTTCCCAAGCCCACCACCTCCATCCTGGGCGAATGTAGGACTCTTCCCAGTAGAGAGACAAAGCCACACAAGCAGAGGCGAGCGGAGGCTGTGAAGTTGGGTCAGGTGTGGAAAATGTGAACACAACTTGCTCAGGGAATTGCTGTCAGCGGAATTGAGGGGGCCCAACGGAAGCTGGAGGAAGGGAATTTACGAAAATAAAAGGCCATCGTGTTTTTCCCAGCAGGGAGGGTGGGAAACAGATGGCTCTCATTACCTGGATAGTGGTGGGGCTCAGAATAGAAATGCGCTCTAGAACAGTGGAGGCGAATTCCGGTACCAGAGCACTCAAACTCACCTGCCAGTTGGTGAAGGAAGATCTCAGGAGCCATGGGGGTTGGGGCAATGGGGCCCAAAGACCATTCTCCAGCTTTGGCATCCGCCAGGCTTGGTTTCAAGTGATGGCACCCACCTGCTTTCTCTCTGACCTTGGTCATGTTAGCTTGGCATATATAGGATTCTAGTCCATTGGACTCTGACACCACATCAGGTCTGAGCTGAACCCTTGAGTTATTCCATCCCGTCTTGAGTTATTCCAACTGTCTGATGGGGTGGTAGAGACCCACCTGTTAGGCTTTGAAAGCTGGTTAGAGACTTGCCACGTGGACAAGAAAGGAAGAGGGGTCCAAGCAGAGGTAACAGGGCAAAGGCACAGGAGCAGGAACCCAGCCCTTGGCATCTCTGTATCGGCCCCTTAGCCCCCAGACTCAGCAAGGAATGTAGCACAGAGTGGGTTTACGCACTTGTGATGGCCCTGGGCCTGGCAGAAACTCCAGTGAACAGCCCCTGCACAGCCTAAGCTGAGCCGCAGGGCCCACGGGGACAGCTGGTGCCACCCCCCACTATCTCTGTGTTCAGGTTCTCAAAAACACAATTATAAGCTCTTCAGAACCCTCTCAGTGTTGGTAAATCCCAGACACTAAACTGCATTACACTAATTTTGCCAGAAACCTTTGCAGTTATTAATAGTTTATTGATTGGAGCCCATTGCTGATGAGAGTCTGTCTCCCTGCCCCAGCCCCCTGAGGGGTCTGCTCTCTGTGCAAGGTCTTTTATCCAGCATGCAGATCAATGCCACTCAGATCCGGGGAGAGGAGATCTGGGGCCACTTAATCCACTTCAGAAGGCTAGCACTGAGCACACAAGCTCAGACGGGGTGTTTAGTCTGAATCAGAGCTGTGCATCAGAAGCTGTTGGGTCTGCAGGTAAGAATGAGACTCTGCACCTGCTTTCCAGCACCGAGGGAAACAGGGTTCTCTAAGCTCATTCCACAGCCTCCTGGAAGGCTGCTGTCCAGGTACTGAATGTTGACTGAGTACCTACCATCAGGGCAAGCACCGTGCATGGTAAACCAGACAGGGGCAAACCCCACCTTCCCAGCATTTACAGTGTGTGGCGAAGGAGGAGGCTGTTCAAGAGTCATGGACATAAGTCATCAACTGACAGTTGAGACAAATACTGCTCTATCGGTTCACTGTTGTTGCATAACAAGCCGCCCCAAGCCTGGATGGTTTAAAGCAATGACCATAAATTCTTGCTCATGAGTCTAGGGATTGGCTAGGTTCACTCTTGCCTTTGACCTTGGCTGGAATGGCTGGGCCAGCTGGGGCCTTTCTCCATGTCTCTGTAGTGCTCTTGTCAACATCAGAGGCTTGTGTTCAGGGAGGAAGCAGGGAGAGAGAGTAGGAGTGAGGGGAGAGAGCAGCAGGTGTTCACAGAGAGAGAGAGAGAGTTCTTTTGAGACTTGGGCTTGGAATTTGCACACTACCACCCCTACACATCCTTTGGTCACAAGGCCAAGAATGGGGAAGAGACTCCACCTGTAGATGGGAGGTACTGCAAAGCAATTGGCCAGAGGCATGGATACAGGAAGGCTATTAATCAAGACCATCAGTGCCATCCAGCCACCACACCCACCTGGTCCAGATGGTCACTGAGAAAGTGACCCTTTGTAACTTGAAGGATGCAGCCAGGGGAAGAAAATGCAACATTCCCAGGAAAAGAGAATAGTGCAAGCAAGAGTGCTAAATCAAACAAGGCGCTGGTGTAAATGCAACTATGTCTCCTCTGAAGGGTCCTGGGTGGGATTCTGGAACAGAAAAGGGACATTAGCAGAAAAACTGAAGAAATCCACAAAGAGTCTGGACCTGAGTTCATAGTCATGTATCAACGTTGGCTTCTTGATCTGACAAGTGTACTGCAGTTGTTTAAGACATTCATAATGAGGGAAATTGGGTGAGGGATGTATGGGAATGCTGTATTCTCTGTAAAGCAAAAATTATTGCAAAATTAAGTTTATTTTTCAAGAAAGCACTTGGCAATGAAAAGAATGGAAAGAACACCATTGTAGCTGGAGGAGGGAAGGCTAAGAGGTGCTGGGGAACAACCATGCTAGCCTTGTTGGCCAAGAGAAGGATTTGGATCTTAATGTTTAAGAGCACAGAGGTCCCTGAAAGGCTTTAGGTGGGGAAATGCCCTTGATTCTATTTGCATTGAAAAGATGTGGGTTCTACCTGTGGAACAGATTTGGAGGGAGATTAGCAGGGGCAGAAGAACTAGTTGCCTTTCCTTTGTCCCACACCCTAGGTGAGAAAAGGTGAGGGGGGAGGGGAGGAGGGCAGTGGACATAGGGCAGGATGTATTTAAGAGGAGGAGCACCCAGGACCTGGCCCCTGAGTGTGGTCTGGGAGATGGAACATGGTGCCCGCGAGTGGGTCTGGGACCGTTGGTGGAGCTAGGGAGCCCGGTGAAGGCACGCCGAGTCTGTACAAAGTCCTAGGGGGGAAGCTGCCTTCTTCCCAAGGCACCAATCCAGGTGTCCCTTATGCCGTCTCCACCTGCCCTGTGTCACCTACATGAGTCACCCAAACATACTGCTTATGTTACAGTCACCTGAGCATGTCCTCAGTGTAGCACCTAAGCATGTCACCTGTGTTGCTCTTACCTAAACACGTCTGCGTGTATCACCCACGTGGCAGTTACCCGCGTGGTCCCACCTGGGTGCCCATCCTGTCACCATTACCTCATTATGTCACCTGGGTGACTGCCAGCTCCATGTGTCTCCTGAGCCTGTTTCTTTAGGGGGCTGTCGCCTGATCGTGTCACCTGTGCACATGTCACCTGTACAAGCCATTTACCGTATAACTGATACCTAGGAGTGTCACCTAAACATGTCACTCTAGGCGACTGTCACTCCGCAACAATGCCCGGCAGAGGGGCTGTTTTTCCAGTCTTGCTGAGTTACAAGCAAACAAAATAGCTCCCAAGGGGAGACAGTCCCCTGCTGTTCCCGCTGACAGACTGCTCCTCTGAGCACGGGGAGGGGAGGAAGGCAGCCTCTTTCCCACAAAGTTTCCCTGATGAAAAGCACCCATTCTCCCAGTCCTTTCATGACAGTCGGTAGACCAGATGTCAACTTCTGCGAAGTCTATGTAAATGGAGGTGTTTGTTTATGTTAATGTGTGGCTGGATCTACTCTGAGTCAACAGCGTGGAACCCAGGCTGAGAGCCCAGGTGGGGGATACTGAGTCAGGAGGGAACAGAGCTGGGAGACAAAGATGCGGGGCAGCGGATGTGAGAGAAGAGAGTGAATCTGAGGTTGGAGTGCACAGCAGAAACTGGGAGTGGGAGGCGTGGCTGAATAGACAGCTAACAGGTTCACGAGGGGGTGGGAGCAGAGAGCTGGGTGGAAGGAACCTCCCTCCTCGGGGGGCAGGGCAGGACCCACACCCAGAGCCCGTGCCCTTCACCACTGCACTCTCCTTCCCCTACTAACCTCTCTAATCGGACTGAGGGGCCAGTTTGGTGGCTTGGGCTTCGTGACTGTGACTGTGACTGTGAGCTTCTTCCTGTTTCATGCTGCACTATGACAACCTGAGACCCACACACATAGATCCCATTGTCTCTGAGTTGTGGCCAGAAAAGACTCCCCTTTGGCCACATGATTAGGCCCAGAGAGGCTTGGAACTTGCCAGAGGACCCAGAGATTTCCCTGATGCAGCAGTGGCCCAGCCTGCATCCTTCTGGGCCACCACTCCCTCCTAAGGACCCTAGGCAGAGCTAGCTGTTCCCTTCTTTGTTCTGGGATAGGCTCACCCTTTGAGGGACTGGGAGTGCCGATCCACTGGAACAGGGGCTCGTTGGACATGAGAAGTCCACTGTTTCTTCTCAAGCCCCCAAGGCTGGACCCAAAGGGCTAGCAAGTCAGTGCCTAAAGAGGAATTCAGGGGCACCTGGGTGGCTCAGTTGGTTGAGCGACTGCCCTCGGCTCAGGTCATGATCCCAGAGACCCGGGATTGAGTCCCACATCGGCTCCCTGCTCGGTGGGAAGCCTGCTTCTCCCTCTCTCACTCCCCCTGCTTGTGTTCCCTCTCTGGCTATGTTTCTCTCTGTCAAATAAATAAAAAAAATTTTTTTTTTTAAAAACAGGAATTCAAATTCCCATCCTGGATCTTATTAGCCATTATCTGTGGTGGTGGGTGGGGGGACATCCGTGCTCCCTCTAGAGCCTCAGTTTCCATGTTTATGAGGTGGGAATAGCGATCCTATGCAGAGGGCAGAGTCAGGTGAGCTGCTAGGGTACAGCTTTGAACCTGGGCCACACAGCAGGTGCCTCTTAGCCTGGGCATACCCAGGGCCCTCTAGGTGGGGGCACCATTACCTTCCACAGCTCACAGGAACTGAAAGGAGATATAACTCCGGTTAAGCACACAGCCCCCACACCTTCACCTCTCAAAGCATCGAACACAGAGGCTGGCATACAGTTGGCGCTTCATAAATGTTGCTGCTCGCCCTGCCCCTAGCATAGCACAGGAGCACGTGGTCAATCCAGAAGGCTAAACAGTGGGGCTTGCGGACTGTTTTTGGGGTGGGGGCTGCGCTTTCCAGCATCCTATGATGGGCCCTCATCCTGCCCCCTGCTTCACCCTAGGCTGCCCGAGGTTCGCATCTCAGACAACGGTCCCTACGAATGCCACGTGGGCATCTACGACCGCGCCACGAGAGAGAAGGTGGTCCTGGCATCCGGCAACATCTTCCTCAACGTCATGGGTGAGTGCAGCACGCGCGACCCGCCCCAGCCCCAGGATCACAGCGAGGAGGTGTGTGGGTGTGCGCGCGTGCGCCCATGCCCAGAGGGGCTGTCCCGGGAACCAGCTGCCACACTGACTGTGGGGAGGCCGTGAACCCTCTTCTCTCCCACTCTCGCCTCCGAGGAGCTGGGGACTGGCCCTGCCGAGGCAAGACAGGTGTGGCCTTACCACTTCCTCTCAGAACCAGCACTGATACTCTGACCTCGGGACAGCGGGGGCCGGGCCTTGTCCCCAGGTCTTCATGGCCTGGGTGCTTTGGAGGGGCTCTGATACCTCAGAGGAGCTGGCAGAGGAACGAGGGCTTCCTGAGGGACAGCAGACCTTCGTGTCCCCTGCTGTAAGGCAGGGGTGGGATGTAGGCCTGGTGGATCATTCGAGGACCCCCAACTCCATGTCCTGTGACCCAGTGAGGACACAGGGAGGGAGGGGCTGGGCAGTGTGAACGCAGCTGTGGGAGCATCTTTCCAGGCAGAAGCCAAGAGCCATATTCACAGAAATGTCCCTGGGGGCAGTGCAGAGGGGGCACCCCCACCCCAGTGGCGGGACAATCTGGGAGCCTCCCTGGGGGAGGCAATGATACAGGCTACAGAGAGTGATTCTGACCCTGGACTTCCCCTGGCCTTTCCTGAGACATTGAAGCATCAAGTGATTGGTGAGAACGTGCACTAGACTCGGCGTCAGGGTGTCCTAGGGTCTGACCCTGTAGCTGTGTCCCCACCAGCCTCAGTTTCTCCCTTTGGCCCAGGTCTCAGAAGGCTCTGTCGGAGTTGATGTTCTCATCAGGCACACTCTCCGATTCTGCTGCCAGAGTTCTAGGGACTAGTCCCTGACTCTGGGCTCCAGGGTTTTGTGATTTTTTTATCAAATGATATTTACCAGGGAAACAGAGCTTGTCATTGTCAGGCAATCAATGAAAGCCTAAAGGCCCTGTGGAAAGACATCACTTCTGGGGAAATTGAAAACCTCCAGAGGCCAGACCTTCAGAGGGACATCGATTCCCCGCAGCGGCAGCATGTGGTGTTCTGGTGTCCTGGGGGGCTGGGTGGCGGGCAGGTGGCCGTGCCAGGAAAACCTCCCTCTTGCCGTCGTCCCCTCACCAAAGGTGCGTTCTTGATGCCCGGTCCTGGGCTGGTCACACTAGGGAATCTAATGAAAAACAAAACTCAGGGTGCACCATCGAGGGGCTCCCTGTCTGATGGGGGACATGTGTGTAATCATCTATCCATCAGACATACCCTGAGCACTACTGTGTACTAGGTAAGGGACACACACAAGGTCCTTGGGGAGTTGTATCGGGTGCATGAGCCAGGCATAAAACACGCCTAGAGGCCTAAGAGAGAACTGTGGACAGTGCCAAATCCTGGGCAGAAAATCAGGCAGGTAATGGGATAGAGTGGCTACAGGTGGGGCGGCAGCTGGTTTGGGGGAGGACCCCAGGGGGGCCCCTTGGAGGCTTCCAGCTCTGCTTTGCGTGTTATGCCATTCACAACCCACCCGAGGGTAGGTACTAGTATTATTGGCCCCCATATGCAGATATGGAGGCACAGAGAAAGCAAGCAGGCTGCCTAAGGTCACACAGCCAGGACCACAAAATCCTCCTGGGATGGCAGCCCAGTGCTAGGGCCAGGAGCCAAGCATCTTGCCTCTCACACCAGCTGTGGCACCTCTGAAAGCAGTAGAGACACTCCAGCTGAGGCTTCTGTCTATGTGAACAAGGACAAGAGTCCTCAGAAACCACCTCCTCCGGGAGGCCCACACCCTCAAGAATTCATCAAAGCTCTCTGAGCGGGTTGCTCTCCTTCCCTGGCTTCTGTTTTCTCCTCCATACAAGGAGGAGGTGTGACCACATTGTCCGAAGCTCCCTCCTAGCTCTGACCTCTGTAAGTCCCTTATCCCACCCACTAGGAAAAAGAGCCTAAGGCCCAGCGACATCTTGTGGGACCGACCAGAACTGCGTGGCTGGCCTGATGGTGCTGGCTGAGCAAGGCGTTGTGCTCCGAGTGGACGTGGCTCCTCTCTCGGCCCCGTGCAATGGCCTGCCGAGACTTTTCTCATCCCATTTCGCTGTCTGGGCAGCAAGAAACTGTGAACCTCTGGGCCCCTCCTGAAGGCAGCTGGCAGCTATGAGCTGTGTGGGATGGGGCAATGATGAGATCCCAGTTACTGAGCAGGAGGCTATGACTGTCGTGGACACCTGGGAGGGGCAGGCCCCCCCAGACTCAGAGAACGGCTCGGACCTCTGGAAGTTCGGGTATCTGTGGGCAGGATTCTTACTAACATAGTGCTCACCCATCTTGGTCATCCTCTGATGGACCCACTGCATAGAGGTCATTGTGCTTGCTATTAGGGGCCCCAACTCAGGTGTCCCCTGATGTGGCAGGTCGCCCTACACTCACCAAAGTTGCTGCTGAGCCGACATCACAGCCACCATCTGTCCCCGGCCTGTGCCTGACAGTGTGTGGCTTCTGGCTTCATGTGCACTGTCTTACGGAATCCTGGCAACAGCCCCATGAGCCAGGGGATGTTGTCACCCCTGTTGTACAAGTCTAGGACACACAAGTTTGGGGCTGAATCACACATCCATCACTGTATTCATTAGCCTCGCTGGGCCTCAGTTTCCCATCTATAAAATAGGGACAAGGGTGACTACCCCCTAGAGTAGTTGTAAGGTTTACTTAAATAAAGTTTGCAGGGCGCCTGGGTGGCTCAGTCGGTTAGGTGTCCGAATCTTGGTTTTAGCTCAGGTCATGATCTCGGGGTTGCGGGAGCCCCGAGTCCGCCTCTGTGCTCAGCGGGGTGTCTGCTGGAGATGCCCTCCCTCTGCCCCACCCCCTGCACCATCTCTCTCTCTAAAATAATAAATATATGAATCTTTGAATGAATGAATGAATGAATGAATGAATGATGTTTGCAAAGTACCTAGCCCAAATGAGGCAGCTGAAAGGCTCCATATCATCTTTAGTACCGGGGTCCCGGGCCTGCCCACTCTTGCACACAGCCGAGGCTGCTTCTCTTGCCCCTGGAAGTCGCATCAACCGTTCATGACTCCAAGGGGCTGCGAGCCAGTCTGAGAACCGTAGCTGTGTGCACTGAATCCCTGCATAGGGAGCCAGCTCCGTCCTGCTTCTGGGGAGCAGCTTGCCTCCGCCTGCCCCCTCTTCCTGGCCACCTGCTGAGGGGAGGAGCCAAGACGGACCCCAGCTTTGCTACTGACAGCCCCAGCTCACACCCAGCTGGTCCCACCAGTTCCAAAGTGCTTTCAATAGTGTTTCCCCTGCTCCTGACAACAGCCCCTCCGGGTCGGGATTACTGTCATCCCCTGCTCAAAGATGAGTCTTGGGGAAGGGAACGGACTTGCTGAGGCCTGCAGGGCTGTGGCTGGTCCCCTTCTGGAGCAGCAGAGCAGCCTGCCTTCTGTGATTCACTGTGGCCCAGAAGGCCGGGGGTTGGGGTGTGCAGGGAGAGATGGGGGGCTGTGTGTGAGGACATGTCCCCCCGGCAGCTCCCTTGCTCCAGCAGCCCATGCCAGCCTGGGAGGCAGAGACCTCAAGGCACCTGTCTCCTAGACCCAGGCTTGGAGAAGGAAGTGGCTCGGCCAAGCTCGGGCCATTCAGTGAGATGATCCCCTGGACCAAGGGCCCTGAGCCCAGGGTCCTGCACCTTCTGAGAGCTCTGTAGCTAGCAGCTCTCACAACAAATAAGGATCGTGTTGGTTACACAAGGCACAATCAGAAAGACGTGAAAACAGCATGACTCTGTCCCCGCCCCCAGACTCACCGCTTCAAATATATTTCAGAGCAGGAGTGAAACCCTTCCGTCTGCTCCTTGCCTTGACCTTGGACATGGTATACACCCTCATCCACACACACACGCACACACATGTACGCACACGCACGCGCTGACACCCTCCCTGCAAACACGTGGAGGCCACTGAAAGCTGGGGTCTCCTTCGAGTAACAACGGACCTTCAGGACCGTGGCCACCAACAGCGGGGCAAGACAGCCCCCTCCTCAATTTGGGGGTCGAGGGAAGCTTCCTTTGGTGGGGGGAAGGGAGACAAGGAGCGGGGCCTGTTCCACAGCCCCGTGCACAGCCCAAGCACAGAGCGGCTGTGCAGGAGAGTCGGCCTCCCGTCGGCCACCACTGAATCCGCATCTAGCACATTCTACAGCGCTGTTTCCACGGGCCTCGGGGTGCAGATCAAAATGTGAGAGCGGCTGTAATTTCACGCCTATAACATCCCTGCTATGTGGTGGGAAAAGACATTTGGGAGCCCCGTGGGTGACACAGAGGGTTCGTGCTGCACACAGTCATTAAAATGTTTTTATCTGAGCTGCAGATAAATTGTAAGCCAATTTGAAAGTTGCGTGCGGGGCCCCAGGAACGCATTATACACAGTCACGGAAGGATTGCAGAGCCTCTTCTTGGGGGTGCAGGTTACAGGGAGGATCATGCTCGGGGTGCGATGTTACAATCAATTAAACGAGAGCCCACACACCCCCACCCCTGCCAGTGCAGAGAGAAGCTGCTGTCCTGGTTCTGCCAGAAGACCAAGGGGGAAGGTTTCTCTGCCGCCCTCGCCGTACAGACCTGCCACTGAGGAGACCCTTCCAACCCCCAGGGGATGATCTAGGCCACTTTCCATCAAGCACAGCTGCGAGGCCAGCACTGAGTGCTGAGCGGCCGGTGCACTGTTGATCACACGACCTTCACCAGTGTCCCCGAGATAGGCACCGTCATCCCATTTCACAGATGAGGGCTCAGGGGCTCCCCCACGTGAGTGAGAGCTCTGGGGGGCCCACCAGGTCCGCCTGAGCCCAGAGCTGGTGCACCTAACAGCAGCTCTGGGCTCCCAAGGGACATGTCCCCGCCTTTGACACAAAGGTCATTAATAATGCAAAGGTCAAGCAAGCATAGGGGGGAGGGGGGATTATACAGAACCGAGACAGCAGGGACTTCCATGAGCCCCAGCCCCGCCCAGATTTTTGGCACTCAAAAATCCAGAGGGTTCTTGTGCCCCAGACCTCACGGGGGCTGCGCATCCACTTTGACTCTGGGCCCCTCACTGCTCAAATCCTCTGAAAAGAGCACCAGCCTCGGAGTCCAGCAGCCCTGGGTCTAAATCCAGGTCAGTGCCTGCTTGCGACACAGACAAATCCGGTACTGACCTTTCTTCTAGTAAGAACACCACCAGAAGATTTTTCTGTTAAAATGGATTAGAAGTTTGCTTGGGTGTCCACAGGCAGGCCTTCCAAATCTCACTGATTCATTCATCCATCCTTCATTTGTTCATTTATATAGCGGACATTTATTGAGCACTTAATGCATACCAGGTGCTGTTGTAGGTACTGGAATTCAGCTTCAATTTTGAGCCGGACAAAATTCTTGGTCCTCGTGGGCCGGACCAGACAGGAAGGGGGGCAGACCCGAACAGGGAGACCGCTGGAGCCCGTGAGTGTCAGCGAGTGGTGGAACAAAGCAGAGACAGGCCCATCCTGGGGGGGGGGGGAAGGGGGGTATTTTAAACAGGGTGCTCAGCAAGATCCCTCCGAGAAGGTGGGGTCTGAGCGTGTAGACTTGAAGCCTTCATGCACCTGATCCCACACTCAGACTCAGCATCTGCCTGGGGCCAAGCACAGTTCTGGGTGCTGAGGATACAGTGGAGAAGGAGGAAAGCCTCTGCTGGTGGAGCTCAGGTCCCATCCAGGGCGATGGCTACTCACCACACAGATGCAGAAGCCCAGGCTGGCCCCCTGCGCTGATGTCTCCAGGAGGCCAGTAACAATCACCCTGGAGGGCTGGAAGTCACAGAAATATATTCCCTCATAGCTCTGGAGGCCACAAGTCCAAAGTCAAGGTGTCGACAGGGCTACACGGCCTCTGACAGCTCTAGGGAAGGATCCTTCTTCCTTGCCTCCTCTAGCTCCTGGTGGTAGCCAGCATTCCTTGGCCTTTCTCGGCTTGTAGATGCCTCCCTCCAGCTCTGCCTCTGTCCTCACGGGGTGGCCTCCGTCTGCAGGTTTGGGTCTCTGTGTCCACATCTCCCTCTCCTAAGGACATGGGGCATTAGATGAAGGCACACCCTAATCTATTAGGACCTCATCAGAACTTGGTTACATGTACGAAGACCCTTTTTCCAAATAAGATCACATTCGCAGGTGCTGGGGCTTAGGACTTCAACACATCTTTCTTCAGGACACAGTCGGGCCCACACTAGTGGCTGAGCCAGGAAGCAGTCTCAGAAGAAGATTTTACCATCTGACTCCCAAGCGCACCAGGTACCCTTCACTGAGCCTTTACGAATAAGCCACGCACTGGGCTAAGGTCTTCCTAAACTAACTAATCACACAATCTCAAGTGCTCCGTGAGATGGGTGCTGCCATTTCTTTGCCAGATGAGGAAACTGACAGGTGCATCACTTGCCAAGGATTTCCAGCCAGCCAGCGGCAGTGCAAGGCCAAAGGTTTCCTACACATGTTCCCGTTCGGCTCGACTACAAGTCATAAAACATTAATAAGCACTAACAAAATGTTCTACCTTTGGATCCCTGTGTCTCTTCCATAGGCTTCCAAGTGAGGGTGGCTGATAAAGGTACAATTTTGGAACCCAAGGCCATCATGGCACCAAACAAGACCAGATGCTTTCAAAACTGGGGGCCAGGTGGCGTGTGTCCCCCTGCAGAGAACAGCTGTTAATGAACTTTGCGTAGCTCGCTTTTTTTCTTTCTAGTATGTTTTACTGAATTTTTATTAAGTGCATCTGATGCTTTTTTCTTTCTTTTAAGCTGTTTTAATGAGCTCTAATTCATATAACATATAACTCACTCATTTAAAGGGTACAATTTAATGGTTTTTAGCATACTCAGAGTGGTGCAGACACTTTTAGCTGTGCAACCAATTTTAGAAGATTTTCTGAATCTATACCCATTAGCAATGATCCCCCATCTCATACCCCTCGCCTGAGGCTAAGGTAATCACCAATCTACTTTCCTTTTTTTTTCCTTTTTTTAATTAGTGAGAGAGAGAGAGTGTGTGTGTGTGTGTGCATGAATCGTGGAGAGGGGCAAAGGGGGGAAGAGACAGAAAGATGAGGAACTCGAAGCAGGCTCCAGACTGAGCGCGCAGAGCCCAATGCTGGGATCAATCCCAAAACCCCAACACCATGACCTGAACCAAAATCAAGCTGGACGCCCAACTGAGTCAGCCACCCAAGCAACACTTACCAATCTACTTTCTGTTTCTACAGAGAGATAGACATTTGGCCTGGATATTTCATATAAATGGGATCACATAACACGTGGTCTCTGTCCCTCTTATGACTTCTTTCACTTAGTATAAGGTTTTCAAGCTTCGTCCATACTGGAGCGCACACCAGTCCCCCGTTCCTTTTCATGGCTGAATGGTATTCTGCCGTATGCTACATGAGATTTCTCTGATACACTCACAGGTTGTTGGACTCCACTTTTCAGCTGTTAGGAGTCATGCTCCTGGGAAGGTTCGCGGACAGGTTTTTGTTTTTGTTTTTAAAGATTTTACTTATTTATTTGACAGAGGGAGAGATCACAGGTAGGCAGAGAGGCAGGCAGAGAGGGACTGGATCCCAGGACCCTGAGATCACGACCTGAGCCGAAGGCAGGGGCTTTAA
The DNA here is from genome assembly GCA_004023965.1 of Spilogale gracilis. Lineage (NCBI taxonomy): Eukaryota > Metazoa > Chordata > Mammalia > Carnivora > Mephitidae > Spilogale > Spilogale gracilis. The sequence goes on from PITA01013275.1 coordinate 33,522, forward strand.
CCCACTAAGCCGCCCAGGCGCCCCTACGGACAGGTTTTTGTGTGAACATACAGTTTCAGTTCTCTAGGGCGCATACTGAGGAGTGGACTCGCTGGACCAAATAGTAATTCTGAGTTTCACCTTTGGGGGAACTTTCAGGCAGCCGCGCCATCTTACTTGGGCTCCAGAGCCCTGGGGTCCCCGTGTCTCCAGACCCTCGCCAGCTCCCACTACCTGCCTTGTTGATTACAGCCACCCTGGTGGACGTGAAGTGGCTCTCACTGCGGTTCTCAGTGGCGTTCTGGAACGATGTTGATCATCTTTTCATGTGCTCTGTAGCCTTTGGATATCTTCTCTACAGAAATGCCTTCAGATCCTGCCTGCGTTTCAACTAGGCTATTCTTTTTTTCTTTACACTGTGCCCCTTCTTTATTTCAGAGACAAGGGCCTTATCAGATGTAATATTTGCATATCTTTTCCCATTTTGTGAGTTATCTTTTCCCTTTCTTACCGGTGTCCTTTGAAGGATGAAAGGGTTTTCTTTGGATGAAGCTCCATCTATTTATTTTCTGTTGCTTGTGCTTTTAGTGTCCTCGCTGTGCAGGCTTTGCCTAACCCAAGGTCACAATTTACTCCTGTTTTTCTTCTAAGAGTTTTAATAGTTTAAAACTCTTACATTTAGTTTCATGATTCCTTCTCTCTCTCTCTCTTTCCTTCCTTCCTTCATTTTCTTTCTTTCTTTCTTTCTTTCTTTCTTTCTTTCTTCCTTCCTTCCTTCCTTCCTTTCTTTCTTTTCTTTTCTTTCCTCCTTTCTCTTTCTTTCTTTCTCCTTCCTCCCTCCCACCCACCCTTCCTTCCTTCCTTCCTTCCTTCCTTCCTTCCTTCCTTCCTTCTTTCCTTCCTTCCTTCCTTCTTTCCTTCCTTCCTTCTTTCTTTCTCTGACACTGCCCAAAAGATAACATTCTATTACTTTAATGTACAGAAACTTCAACAGTGTCTACTCAGCCCAGTTTGGTGGCCAGCTCTTTAGCCTCTGGCTTTTCCAACTTGGCAATGGGAACCACCAACTTGGGACCCAGGGCTTCGCATCCCCAGTGATGGCACTTCTCATCATATCTGTCATTATAATTAGTCCTGAGGGCTTCCAACAGCTTAGCCAGAGCTCCTTTGCCTTTCCAGTTAACCTGTGTGAAGGTGACAGTGGTGCAGGCCTTCCTGGGGACCAGGTGCTCCAGCCTGTCCTCCCACTAGACAATGAAGTAGGGAACCCCCATCTTATGACCCTGGCTGGGCAGGAAGACACCCAGCTCAGTGGGCCCCACAGCAGGGACAGTCGCTGCCAGCTGAGCCTTCTTGTTTTGCACCAAGGTGGGGACCATGGTCACCTCAGCTCAAAGGACAGATGGCCTCTTAGTGGGGATGTCTCCTATGCCAGTGGCTTTCTTCTCAGCGGGGGCCAACAGTCTCTGCTGCTTCCCTTGCTTTGTCTCTGGTCTGTACCTGAGAGCCAGCAGACGAGTGGCTCTTTGGTAGTCCTGAACGGGTTAATCGTAGGAGGCACTTTTAGACATTTCTAGAGTGTAGCCCTTTGCTGCTGCAGTTGGATGCAGTAGGGCTATTTGACAAAGTACGTGAGGTTCCCTAGGGGCTGGATGTTCCGTCTGATGCCAAAATTCTTGAGCCTTTTCTCAATCAGGGGATTGGCCACCTCTCTAGCCTCCTGCTTCTTCAATGGGAGGGGCCAGAGCCACGTTCTTCCCCTCGCCTTCTTTCAGCATCTTGGGTGGCTGGAGGAGACAGAAAACTATGATCTATTTCGAGTTAATTTTTATAGTTCTATGGAGGAGGCCTCAGCCTCCATCAATTACATGTGGATGTCCAGTTGTTCCTGGGCCATTTCTGAACACTCTTCTCTCCCCCACTGAACCGTGTTGGCATCCTTGCTGAGAATCAATTGACTGTAAGTGTGAGGGTTTATTTCTGGACTGTCCGTCTCTCCTTACATGCGTACTTCTGAAGCTTTTTAAAGCCATCAGGCCATCTCCAGCCTGGCTCTGTCACTCCCCTGCTATGGGACTCTGGGCAGAAAGTCTCCAGGAAGTCCTCCTGGGGCCAGTTCCTCGAGCTCACCCGGGGCTGGTCAAAGCTCCCAGGGGAAAGGAGCTTATGGCGTGGACGTTGCTGAGTTCACTTCCATGAGGCCAGGCCAGAGCTAGGATTTCTAGAGATCTGGAACTCTGCTTTCTAAGACCAGATTCCTGAACCTTACCCTCTGGACACCCAGCCGGGTGCTCCTCTCTGGAAAAAGGATCATGTTCCCAGGGCCAATAATTGGAGTGTCAAGGACCTCTCGTGACCTGGGAAGAGAAATGTCTATGGCTCCAAAGGGGATGAGGGATCTGAGAGCTGGGGGCAGAGCCTGTGCCCCTTCAAAGACCTGAAAGAAGAAACACAGCTCTGCCTCTAAAGGACGCTAGTGGGAAAGCAGGCGGCAGCTTGCAGAACCTCTTTCCAAGATGTCTGTCTGTGTGCAGGATGGCCGAGGGGGCATTGCGCGTCTCCCAGGCAGATCTAGCACTTGCCTCAAGTATGTGGCAGTCCAGGGGACAGCTTAGGTCCATGGAGGGAGGCCGCTGGTCTGAGAATCCCTGGGGGACCCCAGGCAGGGTAGCTGGAAGGCAAGACTCAGAGCTGCCACAAAGCCCCCTCCATAGCTCATGATGCCTGCTGGGTGGGAAATGATCAGTTCATTCCTCCTCTTGGAGCCTGAGCGGAAGAGCCACCTGCTGGCCTCACATTAATTATATGAACTGGCCCTGGGCGACTGCATTGGCCACTGGCTCCTGGGAGCCAGGCTGCTATCAGGACGAGGAGGAGGAGACAGGGTGCAGGTTGAAATCCAAGCCAGAGCCACAGAGGAGTGTGGGGTGCTGAGGGGGAGAACGTGCAAACCCAAACCTCTACCTCCCCCCGCAGACCCCCCCAGGCTACTGAGGACCAGGCCTGGGCACTCTTGTCTCCCAAGCAAATGTCCAGTAGGCCCACCTCCAAGCCCCCTCCCTTCCCTGTCCCCCTCCCACCAGTTCTGGGTGAGGGACAGTGTGCCCGGGTCCTCCAGATCAGAGTCAGGAGGAAGCTGCATGGTCCCCAATGAAGAATATTCCTTTATTCAAGTAGGTTGACTAAAAACAGCATTTACGTCCTTAGAGAGCTGGGGAACAGTTAAGGGGATGGGCCTTGGATGCAGCCATAGATCTTAAAGCCAGTTCTGGAACTCGCGATATTAAAAGCAGCAAATGTTTATTGAGCATTTACTACACACCAGGCACAGTTCTGCTGCACACCTGCTAACTCACTGTCCTAACAGCCCTCTGAGGAGGGCCCATGACTCCCTTCCCTGTCATCCAAGAGTGAAGGCAGAGAGCCTAAAAAACGTGCCCAAGGACACAGGCCTGGCAACGAGCGAGCCAGATTCGACCCCGAGCGGGCTGGCTCCAAGCCCTCAGCAGAGCTACTGTCCTACACTGGCAAGTGCTTTGTTTCATCTCCTGAGCCTCAGTTTCCCTTTCTGCTAAATGGGGATACAGTAACAACCTCCCGTTGGGACAAGAAATGCCCTGTGTCCAGAGCTCGCCGTGAGCGCTCTCACAAAGAGCAGCTGTTCACTTCACCTTGTCCTGACCTCCACCCCGGAAGTGTCAGCAGGGCCAGGGAGTGGACTCAAGGTTGTGGGAAGTGATGGCACCCGGGGCGGGCGGGGGGTCTCCACGGCAGGCAATGAGGACGGTGGCGTCCCACGCTGCCCCTGCAGAGGGCGCCACGGAAGAGCAGCGTCAACCCTCCACAGTCTCACTGTGATCTCTTCCCCAGCATCAGTTATGTCATCTAGAAATGGGGACGTGAAGGTCCCCAGCTCACAGGGCTGTTGAGGATGGTGGCTAGAGAAGTGAAGGTCCCCAGCTCACGGGGCTGTTGAGGATGGTGGCTAGAAAAGACTCGTGGCCTGGGTCTGCTGGCAGCTTCCAAGGACAGGGTGGTCAGCCGGAGGGGGAGAGACAGCCCCAGCCAGCCCAGGGCTTGGACTGCAGAGGCTGAACATGCAAGGCGTTTCCAAACAGAAGCGACAGGACATGAGGACCAATCAGAGGGATGGGAGCAGATGGAGAGGATGTGGAGGGACCCGAGCCTAGATGGAGACGGTCCTTGAGAAGGCCCCGGTGAGACCTGTGGTCTCACTCAGCAGACGGTGACTGCAGGAGATGGGCTTTGGGGTGGCCAGGGCTGCAGTCCTAAGGACATCTGCAGGCCTTCTCGCTACTCGTGGGATCTTCGGAGGGGACAGCACGATGGGCCATGGGGGCCCGAGACAGCTGGCAGGGCTCCACTGCTGGAAGGGGCTGCAGCCCAGAAGACTGAGACTGGGGGGCTGGGGTCTTCCAGGATGGACATGAGAGCATGTTCAGAGATGGCACACTTAAGTGCCTAGAGAGCCTCCACCTGGCCAGGGACCCAGAGAAAAGGTACTCACTCTGCCCCACTGCCCGCCCATAGGCCGGCCGCTAGCTCGAGTCACCAGCTAAGAGCCAGGTCAGAGAGGGACCAGACAGATGGGTTTGGGGCTCAGAGGAGCACTTTGGAGCTAACTGGGTCATCGACCAAGGACGGTCACTTCCCAGTTTCAGCCCCAAAGGCCCGAGCCTGCCGACCGCCTTCTGCGCAGGCTTCTGGAATCCTCCATCCCTCTCTGTCTGAACACGGCCCTGCAAAGGAGTCATGCCCTTGACAGCAGCTTACTGTGCCCTCAGCAACAGGCCCCGCACATTCCATTACCCAGTCCCACCTCTGGTCTCCTCACCGCAGGCTGACCCCATGCTGCCTCCATTTCAGTGGGAGCTGTGCACTGCCCCGAGAGAGTGGGGAACCTACCGATCATCCCACAGCAGTGAGGGGGCCGGGATCTGAGCTCAGGTCTGCTGGAAGGAAGAGTCCCCAGTCTTCCCTCTACGTGAGGCTGCCAGGAAGAGAGACGGGCATGGCTCCTCTCTGAGTGGGGGACAAAATGGCAGCCATAAGGGCCTAGGCCAGAGACCGGCACTGTCCCTGTTAGCTCAGCCTTCTGGGAAGTTAGGAAGATCGGTGTCCCCATTTTACAGAAGAGAAAACCGAGTCTGCTCATGAAGTGAAGCTTAGAGTATGAACCAAATGTTCTCAGATGTCTTCCTCTGTGCGGACCCGAGCCGGGGAGGGGACAAGGGCCCATCGGGTGAGAGCAGGACAGCTGTGTGACCTCTCCGACCAGTGAGGGAGGCTGGAAGGAGGAGGTGGCTTCGTTGAACAGCGTGATGCTTTGTGAGGCTTATCCCTGGGACCACGGGGCTAGTGTCACCAGCCTTTCTGTGGGGGAAGCAGACCGTTCGCCCATTCATTCTTCACTCATACGAGTCCTGCTCCAACCAGCATTTTGGGTCCCCGTTGTGTGGGTACTTGCTTCGGGGGAATGATTGAGAGAGCTTCATCTTCATGTGGGACAGCCGGGGTACGCTAGAATAAAGCTAAATTCTGCAGCCAAGCCTGGCTCCAATGTATTCAATATACTAATTCATGTAATCATCGCTCCTCTAGGAGGCTGGTGTGTTATTGTTCCTATTTTAATGAGCAACAGAGACGTTAAGTAGCTTTCCTAAGGTCGCCCAGCAAGTGGCAGAGCTTGTATTCAAACCCAGACCGCCTGGCTAAGGGCCCACTGCACCCTCTTGGGCCAGGCTTGGGAGACTTGCCTACTCCCTGGCACTGTGCAGGCGGGTGCCCCCCTCCCCCCGCCCAAGGCCATCACCTGCTTTGTGACCTGCGGTGTCCCCAGACCAGGGAGCTCCCGTTCTCATCCCATGGTTGTCTCTCTCCACCCACTCCCCGCCCCTCTCGGCTCCAGCCTCCCGGCCTGCAGGAGCGTCATTAAACCTTGACAAGTGTTAGGTCAGTGTGATGCTTTATCCCCTCCACCACTGGGAGCTGGATTTAGTGTCTCCGGCAGAAGGTAAACTTCCCCTCCCTGGGACAGGCCCCTTAATTACAAGTGATATGTGGCTGTTGAAACTGCAGTGCCTCAGGCCCAGTGATTTAAGGAGAAGGCATGACTGTGAGGATACAACTAAGAGAGTTGTATCTGAGCTGGGAGGGAGGGCAGGGCCACGGGGAGCCGGCCCCGGAGCCTGCTGCCCGCTCTGGGGAGAGCAAAGGAATCCCACCACCTCCTGTACAGAAGGGGAAACTGAGACCAACTCCACATGCCATGTTGGTTTGAGCTGGGAGTGAGCCGTCCTCTCTCAGCTGCCAGCTGGCAGGGCTCCCCTGGAGTCAGTTTCCCTATCTGTCGAGGAGACAGGATTAGCTCACCCACCCCCTGGGAGCGATAATCTTAAAAACCAGCAATCCTAAAATCACAGTAATCTTCATGGCAAAAGCTAGCGCTGACCGAAGGCTTATTCTATGCCAGGCATTGTCCCGGGTTCCTTGTGAGCCTTCTCCTGTTTGATGCACACTGCTGACAGAGTGATTGTAGTTATTCCCATTTTACAGACAAGGAGCCTGAGGCTCACATTGATGAAGCAACTTCCCCTCAATCCCATGGCTAGTGAGTGACAAATGGAGATTCTCAGCCCCTGGCTCTGCATCTGGAGCCTGACCTAGACTTTGGGGACAATGGAAGGATATGAGACCCAGTGTCTGCCCTGCAGGAGTCCCTGAAAGATGAGGGAGCCAGAGAAGAGCACAGGTTTCCAGAATCCAGCAGGAGGAAAATAAGAGGAGGGCGGACTAGGATCCTCTGCCGGCCAGTCCCACTGCCTCATAGCTGGTCATCTTGACCCCTCGTGCTGTAGCTTCCCTCCAGACTTGCCACCCTCAGAGCTGCGGGCGTGAGCAATGATGTGGCCCAGCCCCATCACTGCATCGCAGAGGACACCTGTGCTTTGAGAGAAAGCCCACAGCCCAGGAGGTGCAGGGCCAGGCAGTGCCGGGTGGTGAGCCTGGGCAGGGACTTGAGGCCGAATAGCAGCGGATCACTGCCTTTGAACACCTCAGTTTCTGCCTCCGTATAATGGGGATAATAATTCCTTCTTCCTGGGTGATGTGAGGCTCTAATGCAGTAAAGCATTTCACATGGACCCTGCCCCAGCGTGACCACCATGAGCACAGATTACCCTCCCACCCCTCACCCACCCACTGTGTGCCTGGGGACCCAGTGGGCCCTCAACTCCACGTGCAGAAGGGGATGCTCACTGAGCAAATCTGCCCACCCAGTCACCCCTGCAAACATCAGCTCAGAGCACACTGGCTGGGAACTGCCTTGTGCTCCCCGCACTGGGGCCCCGTCCAGCAGAACGAAATCTGGGTCCCAAGCGCGAGGAGCTCCCACGCCGGCCGTCAGAGCAAGCAGTGTAGGCAGAGCCTGCTGCTGTTCCAGGCCAAGGATGGAAGTTGCTGTTCACAAACGGGATGGCCAGGGAATATGGGCTCGCCCACACCAGGCATCCTGCTAGCACTTATGGGAGCTCAGCTCATCCTTAGGCCATCCTCACAATGGCCCTGTGACTCCTTGGTCCTGTGACTAGGTACTAGCACCGGCGGCTAAGTACTGCTGCAGTCCTCAAGCTACAGAGGAGAGGACCGAGGCAGGGCTGAACCTGGGGAGGGACGAGGTTAGAGGGGTGAGAGATGGAACCCCCTGAAGGCAGCTGGGAAGGCCACCTGTGCCGGATCTCTGAGACCACCTCCCTCAAATAGCGCCCCTCCTCTCCAGCGAAGAGTAGGTTTTGTTGGGAATGAAGCTTCGCTCTGCCTCTCCCAGCTCTTTAAAAAGACACAGTCTCATAGATGTGCGATGAAACAAGTGCAGTTAGGTGTTCCTCCTAGAACCTGGGCACTGGGGGCAGGTGCGGTCCTTGGACAGTTATTCGAACTTCTTCCTAGGTTTGAAAATTTTCATCATAAAATGTCAGGGAGAAAACATGCACAATCCCCATTCCACCAAGTGCCCCTTCTCCACACCTTCTCCCCTCCTTCCTGCCTTATCTCCCTCCCCCTCCGCCTGGAATTTGCTTTATGAGAAGTGGCAAGAACGATTTCCCTGCCCTCTGACTCAGGAAATCAATGCTGAGATGTTGAGAGAGGAGGGAGTCTCGGCTGCAAGGCCCCCCGGGAAATCTCCTGCTGGAAGACAGGGCTCTGAGCTTGGGGGGACGGAGTGCAGGAGCTGGGGTTCTGCTGGGAGTTTGACTGGGGGGGTACCTGCCGTGTTCTTCCATCCCCACAAGCGCCCCGCATGAACCCATGACACTGGCGTCATCGTTGCTCTGTGAATGAGACCAGGAACCTAGCAGCTGGGGTCACACTGACTGGACAGGAGGGTGGTGACTTCAGGGCTAGGCCCTGGGTGCAAGGTCAAAGATGAGCCCTGTTCAGAGCCCCCAGAACAAAAAGGGGGTTCAGTGTGCTGGAAAGGACAGAGGTCTTGCTAGGAGGAAAGGGGAGGTCTCCAAGCTCCAGCCCACTGCTCTCTGGTGGGTGTGGGGTTGGGGGAGAGAAGTATCGAGTGGGCTGAACTTGAACTTGAGCAGAAGAACTTGAGCTGGTGTCGCTGCCCCTGGCCGGATTTTGAATGTGCTTCCCCACTTACTAGGGCCTCCCCAGGCTTCTGCAGGCTTCCGCAGGCGTCTTTCCTAAAGCTGCAAATAGGGCACCTGATGAAACCGCCCATGTGTGTAATATATACCTCTGGGATACATTGAAAACATCCTCCAAATAGCCAGCCTTGCTGCTATTTAAAACGGATTCCTGTCACACCCCATAGCTTTCATCTCTGCAGAAATGGCACCTATCACGGGCCTGAACACATTTGCTCTATTGCCACATAAACTACAACGGCTTGGAGGGGCTGAGCCCGCCTCCCACAGTGGCTGAGGAGAAGCGGCTGGGCAGGCTGCCTCCGCCAGGAAACCCCGGCATAGGGAGGGCCCACATGGGACTAGCAGCCTAGGAGGCCAATCAGAAAACTGGAAGCCCTGAGAAGCAGCCAATCAAGGCATGAGCCCAAAATTGACCTGCTTGAGGGTGGGGGGAGGCTTTGGGGATTTGAGGTCCTTTGATTCAGTGCAGAGAGCAGTAGTCTCCAGAGAGTTCTACCTTTGGCCTGTCTGCGGGGCCAGGAGCAGCCAGATTGAGGCTCACTAATTCCCCCGGGGCTTGCTCTCCCAGCCAGTAATAATTTCCACCGTTCACTGAGCACCTACTGTGGACCAAGTCCTTGCCGCATAGACCACAACCACGGAGTAGGTCTTATTACCTCTAACTTCGGGGTGAACAGAAGCTCACAAAAGTCAAAAAGAGTGTTTCTCGCGCTAAGGTTGCATTAGAATCTCCCCAAAAGGCTTCAGACGGCTGCACCCTCCCCCTGCCCCCACCCCACCCCGGTTCTAATTCAGCAGATCTGGAAGCAAGCTCGAGAATTTGCACAAGCTCCAGGTCAGGCTGTTGCTGCTGGTTCAGGGAACACCCTCTGAGAGTCACTAGGTGAAAAATGTAGTCTGGTACTCTGCACCAGAAGGCAAATCGAGATCCAACACTAAAACCTGTGGCCTGGCCTGCCCACCAGCCCTTGAGTGTGTGAGAGTGCGCGCGTGCATGCGTGCGCACACATGCAGGATTTTATTTCTCTATCAACAGTAACCGGAGTCAGATCCCGCTCTGCCCAGCCTCACCGATTCTCCGCTTCACACGCTGCCCCCCTTCCGACAGCCCCCTGCTCCCCCAGAGCAGTCAGCCAGAGCCTCCAGTTGGGGTTGTTAATTTTATCTTCCACCGCTGCGAAAACACAACAGCTGGCAGGGGAGGGGCGAGGCAGGTGAATAGGCGCTGCCAGCCAGCTCTCGCGGAGGGGAAGGCGGGTGGATGGATGATGCCTGCAGCCGCCTGAAGTTCCCCCGTGACCGTGTCCACTCAGAATGGCTCCCCCTCTCCAGGCAGGAAGGGTCCCGGGCAATGCCTGCCCACACTGGCAATGACCTAGACCCAGGTCGCTCACCATTGCATCAGCCCATGGACTCCCACCGCAGTCAAGTGGGGGGCGGGGGGAACTGAGCTCAGCGCAGCAGCTGCCACATATCAGGGCCCGCTGCAGCCCATGTAAGCACAGACGCTGCGTTTATCTCTCTTGTCACTGATGGTGGCTCCATTTGGGGGCTTTTTGTCAGTTTTTTTTCCCTTGGCTGCTATTACTAGTCAGTTCAATATTTAATTTTCCCATAAACTAAAGAGCTGTGCTTTTCCCCTCTCTTTTTCTTGTTGGAGTCCCCCTCCCGCAGGTGGAGTCTGCCTTCTCCTTGGCTTCTGCTAGGAGGGAGGCTGTTAGGAGGGGCTAGAGAGTTCAGCCCCTTCCAAATGGGGTAGGGATTCCAGGGCAGGATGCTTGGGTCCCTTCCCCCACTCATTCACTCATCCACATGGCAAATATTTATTGAGCGTATCCTTGTGTGTCCGGCTCTTGGGATGTGACCATAGATGGAAACTCCCCTGCCCTCCTGGTGCTCACATTCTAGTGGGGGCATCAGAGAAAAAGACCAGAAGCAAACCAATATAGGAAATAATTGAACATTACCATGGGCTTTGTGAAGAAATGTCAGAGAGCTTTGACAGAGAATAAATGGGGGGCCCAGTTTAGATTGGGAGGTGACAGTTTGAGCTGATACTTGACAGATGAGCAAGACCCAGCTGTGCAGAAAGCTGAGCCAAAAGCAGCAGCACATGCAAAGGCCCTGGGGTTTGAAGGAACTTAGGGTGTTCGTGGACCAGCCCCCCCAGATTCTTAGTGTGCTTGGAGCAGGGTGATAGGGAAGGTGACTTTGGTGAAGGCAAGGCAGGGTCCATAACATTGTAAGGTCTCATGGGATTCGTTCCACAAACAGGCTGTGTGCATGCCTGTGACGGGGCAAAAGAAGGAAAGAAGGAAACAGGAATTGAATTTGAACTCATGTGTGGCAGGCCTGTGCTAGCTCTGATGTTAAGTGGAAGAAAAACAAAGCTCGAGACTTCAGGGAGCACAGTATTGTGGAAAAACAGATGTGGACTCAGGACCGAATGACAAGCACCAGTGTGAATGACAAGAGCAGAATGTTCCGGCCATCCAGAGGATAAGCCCTAACCAAGTCTGATGAAGACTGCCTGGAGGAGGCAGCACCTGAGGCCAGTCCTAAAGGAAGAGACAGAGTTCACCCACCAAAGGATTGGTTTCTCCAGGGCACAGGGCAGGTGAGCGAGGTGCAGAAGGAACCTCGGGCACTCAGTGTGGCTCGAGCAGGGTGACTGCCTGGAGGAGGTTCTCTTTGAGCGGCACATTATAGAAGTGGGAGAGACCAGTAGAGAGGATAAAAGAAACTGAAATGGGGGACCCCCAAAAAAGAGAAGAAATTAAAATAAGGATCTTGAAGGGACATTAAATTCATGCACAGACACTTTTATATTGAGAGTGGCTTTCTTTTTTCTTTCTTTGAAATACGGTAGAATGACTGGTTGCTGATTGAAAGGAAGGCAGTCAATAGAGCAGGCATGCTGAGAGGAAAGAATGGATTTTTGCAAATAATATAATTTTGAACCTGTCTTTTTCCTCCCCCACCCCTCCCCAAATCGAATTGATTACCACCTCATGATAAATGACACTCCTAGCAGGGGTGTGTTCAGCACTGTTACACCATGGTGCCCGGGGAATAGAAGAGGTGATCCCCTCCTCTACACACCGGCCCCTCCTGGAAGGGAAAGAAGGCCCCTCAGCCCGGGGAGGGGTGTAGGTAGTCGAAGGGGTCATATATAATCTTTTCGTTCATAGAGCACTTTGATGTCCTTATGGAAGGTTTATGTCCATTTTCTCTTCTGCTTCTCCTCTCAATCTTGGAAGCAGAAACGTTAGCAGGGTATGTTTTATTGAGCCCATTTGACAGATGGGAAGACTGGCGTCCGGTGGGTCAGCAGACTTGGGCATGGTCCGATGGGCTGGCCCAGAGCCTGCCCTGGACCCTTGGTGTGACTCTGTCCGAGCCTGCCCTCCATCGGGGGTGGGGAGGACCTCACAGGCGGGGGGAGAAGTTAACTCCAGTAGCTGCAGTTCCGCACGGACGGCCCCTGCTGGGGTTTGTGTAAGAATAGGTTCGTGTTCCCAAATTTCAGAGGCTACAGGGTGATTTACAGAGCCAAGAACCATCACATTATCTTCAAAGTGAGTTACAAGGACCGAAACAAAGTTCTGCTTTCAAGATAAAAGACAGGCACTATTTCAGAGTTAATTTCATAAAAATGATCACCCGACCGTTACCTCCCTATGTCGATGTGAACTGTCGAGAATAAAATAGCCGCAGGCCCTCCCTCCCGCGCGGCCGGAGGACGGGGGCAGCAGAGGTTGGCTGAGGCCGTGGCTGAGGCGGCCGGGAAGCCGCCTTACCTTTCCTGACACTAGACAAAACCAGTCCAGGAAAGTTGTCACTGCAATCCTCTGTGCTTAGGACAGAGTCAAACACAACTGGGAAGTTGGCTGGCTTGACGTGGGGTCCCGGGATTCAGGGGCGTTTTCTGGCCGTGGTCTCTGATGGGCCATGGACGTGTAGAGCCAGGGGACTTCCGCCTGCCCAGGGCTGGACATAGCTTGTTAATTCTGAAGCTCTGCTCAAGCCTAGATTCACCCGGGCTGCTGCCATGGACCCATCTCTTCCCGGATCTAGGTATGCCTGCTCCCTGTCTCCTCTCCTGAGGAGGGTCCTTTCCGGGAAATGGTGCAGGTGGCCGCTCCCCTCTGCGTCCCCCAGGAGAGCATTGCACTAACACGGACACCTCTGAAGAGACATCCTCAGGGTCCACAGCAATGAGAAGCTCGTGGTGGGTGCCCTGCACATGTCGCAGAAGAGTGGGGGAGGGGAGACCTGGGAGCCAGGGGTCTGTGTGGATTCTTTGCCGTTCTGTGCCCCGTGGCTCACAGCCGGTGGCCTGCTTTATATTGCTGGTTCTGGAGCCCAGCTTGGCACTCCGGATTGTTGTCTGGGAAGTTGCATGGAATTTATGCCTGTGCCTGCAGCTGGCTATCTTCCTGGGCCTGGACACTGTTCCCGGGGCCATGGGCTCTATCCCGGGCGTAGGGCGCATAGCGGGGTGCTTGCTGGATGGCTCAGAGGGTTAAGCCTCTGTCTTCAGTCACGATCTCTGGGTCCTGGGATGGAGGCCTGCATCGGGCTCTCTGCTCAGTGGGGAGCCTGCTTCCCGCCTCTTTCTCTGCCTATTTGTGATCTCTCTCTGTGTCAAGTAAATAAATAAAATCTTTAAAAGAAAGAGAGAGATTATAAGAGGGATGGGCGTGGGAATGAGCTCGGAGATGGGGTTGGGGAGACAAAGTGAGGACTGAGATGAAGATGGGAAGGGGCGTACGTGGGGTAGGCATGGGAATGGAGGTGGAGAGGGAGGCGGGGAGGAGGAGGCAGTGAGGGAAGGAGTGCTGTACTTAGTGGAGAGACAGAAGGGGAGGAGGAAGGAAGGAGCAGAGGATGATGTGATGTGTGGAGGGGAAGCATCCATAAACAGCCAGGGGCTCCCAGGTGTAGACAGCTCCCTGGCTGCCCGCACTCAGAGTCCTCCACCCAGAGACAGGAGGTGAGATGCAGAGTGACATTTTTCCTGGGACACAGCGACTGAGCAACATGTTGACGGGGGAGAGTGTGGGAAGCCGGGCTGTCCGCACTGGTACCAGCAGCTCTGCCGTGTCATTGTCCATACAACTGAAATCTGTTATTGTCTTATGAGCCTGATTAGCTGTACATATTGCCAACACCTGCTCAGAAATATAACGAGGGACAGGAACACGTCTCCCAATCAGGGTCTGCGTGGGCAGCCTGCGTGACGTGGGCACAGATCTCCAGAATGGGGATGAGCACGTGCGTGTGTATTGGGGGGAAGGAGGGACGCTCATGCTCCGCAAAGAACCCTGGCCAGGGCACCTGGGTGGCTTAGAGGGTTAAAGCCTCTGCCTTTGGCTCAGGTCATGATCTCAGGGTCCTGGGATCGAGGCCCGCGTCGGGCTCTTTGCTCAGCAGGGAGCCTGCTTCCTCCTCTCTCTCTGCCTGCCTCTCTGCCTACTTGTGAACCTCTCTCTCTGTCAAATAAATAAATAAAATCTTTAATTAAAAAAAAAAAAAGAGGGGCGCCTGGTTGGCTCAGTTGGTTAAGCGACTGCCTTTGGCTCAGGTCATGATCCCGGAGACCCGGGATCGAGCCCCATATTGGGGTCCTCCCCCTGCTTGTGTTCCTGCTCTGGCTGTGTTTCTCCCTGTCAAATAAATAAAATCTTAAAAAAAAAAAAAAAGAACCCTGGCCAGAATTTGGAAGTCCCGAGTGCCAGTCCAGGCTCTGCCACTGACTTACAGTGTGACTGTAGGCAAATCTCTTCCTCTCTCTGACCTCAGTTTACTTATCTGTAAAATGGAAGGTCTAGACTAGTGTTATCCAATGGAAAAGTCATGCAAGTCACATATGTAAGTTTTCTTTTTTTTTTTTTTTAAGATTTTATTTATTTGACAGAGAGAAATACAGCCAGAGAGGGAACACAAGCAGGGGGTGTGAGAGAGGGAGAAGCAGGCTTTCCCGTCAAGCACGGAGCCTGATGTGGGACTCGATCCTGGGTCTCCAGGATCATGACCTGAGCCGAAGGCAGTCGCTTAACCAACTGAGCCACCCAGGCGCCCCACATATATAAGTTTTCTAATCATCACGTGGAGAAAAGTATTTAAAGGGGAATTAAATTTAATAGCGTATTTATTAAGTCCAGTAGAGCCCATAGTGTCAGCATATAAAATATATATTGAAATTTATATTTCAATATAAAGTATTAGTGATATATTTAATGTTCTTTTTAAAATGGGCTTCAAAATTCAGTATGTATTCCACGTTACAGAGAGGAACTCCTAAAAGCCAAATTTCAAGTGCTCAACGGCCACATGGGGTGAGTTGACTACTATGTGGGCAGCTGTCCAGCCAGGGCATCTTCTGGTCTCCTCATTAAACTGTGACTGCCCGAAAGGCAGAGACCTTTCATTCTCCAAGCCAGTAGCAAGGAGCCTCAGGAAAGCATGTTAGTAAATAACCTCGCTAATCAGTGCCCTGGACAGATACTGGGGGCACTTTGAAAACACCTTTCAGCCAACCATCACAGATACCCTGTAATTCCATTTTGCGGATAAGGACATTAAAGTTCAGAGAGGTTAAACCACTCGCCCGAGGTCACACAGCCTGTCCGTGGTACAGCTGGTCCTCCAACTCTGGGTAGTCTGGTTTACAGCCCACGCTTTTAACCCCACCCCTGTACTTCCTGCTGGGGAACAGTGATGGGGATAGCAATGAACAGCACTTGTAAACATCCTGCCTTCTCCTCCTCAAAGCAGTCCTCTCAGGAAGGTTCTAAGGGTCTCGATGAAAGTGAGAAAGAATGAGTGACACTGCAGGTGGCCCTGCCGTTTCTGAGCCTGCAGGGGTCTTGAGGGTGCAGTCACTCGTCACAGCTCTAACTGGCACCGTCCCTTCATCACTGGGGTGGCCAAGTGGAGTAGAGCCACCCATGGGAGAGCTCCCGAGGGATCTGCATTGCAAGGCACCCAGGAAGGCTGAGCTGTGCCAGTAAACGAGTGTGCCTAGCGGCTCAGATGTGCATACTTAGGGCTAAAGGTAAATACGAGCTCCTTCTTTCCCAGCCTCATGTCAGAGTCAGGTTCAAATCCTGACTCTGTGAACCCCTGGGCGATTTCCTTCACCTCTTAAGTTTGCCATCTATAAAATGGGAATTAATAAACCCACCTCTTAGGCTGATGGGGAGGATGGAATGAATTCACCCACGCAAAGGGCTGAGAACAGCTCCGAGCTCCTAAGTGTTGGCCAATCGTCGGTTCTTGCTGTGGGGCCCCAGGTGTTTTGCTACAGTTGGAGCAAAGTTAGATTGCAGAATCTGGGACTTCTGGGTAATAGACGTGTTCCGGTGTTTGTTTCCCCTCTCCGAATTCCTACCCGACTTGCCATCTGTTTCCTACAATCTTACACTTAATTACAATTCTGCATCTATTGTTCTTCCATTGTTTCCCGTTCATTCCGTTTCCCTTGCCAATGAACAGCACGTGGTGGCTGCATGAATGAATGAATGGCTCCTACCTGGCTTCGTTTCCCTAGACCTTAAAATAGAGTTGCCCAACGGCTGTCACCAGTCTCCTCCTCCCCACCAACCCCAGCCTGTGGGCTTCTTGTCACTGTGTTTCATTGCTGGGTGCCTACAGTGGGCTCCTGGCGCCATGCCCAGCACTGAGTAGGTGTCAGGAAATGTTGGTCGAACTTAATTAAACTCAACTAGAGTGAAAACCCCCCGCAGGTAGAGAAGACCCACAGCAATTCATTCTCTCTGCTTTCCCTGCCACACCTGACCCAAGGCTGGATAAGCCAAAACGGATAGTTTTGCCCAACTGAAGTTCTCAGATTCTAGTTCTTGTCCTGGCTGAACATAAGGGGCTGGGGGAAATTATAGTGGGAATCCTACCAATAGCAGATCCCTCCCCTACACTGAGCCCTTTCTCATCTAGTAACTCACTCCTCCCTCACAGATGTCTGGCCAGTCTGACTCTCATTTAATAAATTGGGGAACTGAGACTCATGGTTTTTCTAACTTGTCCAAGGACATGGAGGTGTGGTGACCTGGCTGGGATTTGGACCCAGGAGTTCCTGATGGCTCCCTCTGCGTCCTTTCCAACACCCCGCGGTGCCCGGGAGCTCTGGCTTTGTCATACCGGCCGGTGGTGGCTGGTGAGCAGAGCAAGCCGGTGGGAGGTGAGACCAGCCAAAATAAGCCAACTTCCAGAAAGAAAGGAAAGAAGCAACACTTGGCCCCAAATGCCTCTCAAAGTCATCCACTCTCTCTATTGCCCTCAGCCTGCTCTAAATGGCCAGCCTGTCTAGCCTGAGTCACCCTCCGTTTTCAGTCTCCACATTGCAACTCAAATCATGTCGCTGCTCTTGCCTAAAAACCTTCAATGGCTTCCCACTGCTCTCAAGACAAAGTAGAAAATTCATAACCAGTGGTGTGCTGGGAAACTGCCTCTCTGGAGCTGGGGCAGGAGAAGGAAACACACAAAAAGCCCTGATTTGTAGTGGAGGCCAATTTCCGTGGTGTAAAGACGCCTGCTGTGGCCGATTTCAGACGACCAGCAGTCCAACAACTGCTTGACAACGGTCCTGAAAACGGCACATTCGGGTCTCATGAGCACTAACTGACCGTCAGCTGCTCTGTCCTGCACCCTACCCTGCACATCTCTCAGGCCCCTTGGGCACCACGTCCTCCCATCCCCAGCTCCTTGCACTCCCCAGCCCTGCCCCGATGCCCTGGGCTGCCTCCCACCACGCCCTGCCCTGGGCGGACATGCCGCAGACCTCTGCACGTGTGGTTCCCTCCACCTGCGCACTTGTCCTCCTGTAGCTCTTGCTTCCTCAAGTCACAGCCCAGTGCCACCTCCTCAGGCTTGGGCAGGAACCCCTTTACACCTGTTATAGCTCCCAGTAGCTGACGCACTTGGCACGTTTAACTGTGTGGTCCAAATTTAACCTTCATGAGCAGGCTGTCAGCCCCGCGAGACAGAGCTCTTGTCTGCGTGCCCCGCCGGGACATCGTTCTCCCCATCGTTGATGCCAGTGGCACCCCCTGGAGTTGAGCAACTTCCTCCCTTTCCTGCTCTCAGCCCCCAGCATGGGACCTGGCCCATCGTAGGTGGTCAGTGAACTCTTTCCAAATCTTCCATTAAACCCCTGTCTTGCTGTGCTTCCCTCTTGGGTAGCTCCCCCCACCTCCATCGAAGTGGTAGCTGCGGACATGCCAGCCCCCTTCAGCCGCTACCAAGCCCAGAACTTCACGCTGGTCTGCATCGTATCCGGAGGGAAACCGGCGCCCATGGTAAGTACCCCTGGAGTGTCCAGTCCCTCCTCAGCCCCTACCAGGCCACCCTTCTTGGTGACTTGTCCAACTGGAGGGGTCACCATGGCACCCACTTTGCAGAATAAAGGAGAGAGAGTATGGTTTCCATAAGTTAACTTTGTGCCATCGACCTTGTCTGGCCCTGTCCACTCATCTGACAGCCCCCCTCCCAGATGTCCGTGTGTCTGCCTTTTTCCCAAGATCCCAGAACAGACAGCCCCATTTTTTCGGGACCCTCAAGTCCCAGAACCACACAGTGGGTCTTTCGGGGAGCTCAGAATCGAGTACTAAGGGTTCAGTACCCCTGTTACTGAGCAGGATGGAGACAAATGAGACCCAGAGAGGGGAAGGGACATGTCCAGACTCACCCACAATGTTCTTGACAGACATGGGACTCAAGTTCATGGTATCTAGCTCCAAGTTCACTGTAGAGGAAGGGAGGAGAGGAAGGACAGAAGGAGGGAAGAAAGGACAGGGAAGAGAAGATTAGACCCAACATAACAGCTTTTAGATCTGTCAGCCCAGCTCACTTGTTATTCTCATGGGCACTTTGAGGGGTGGGGGCACTAAGCTGGAGAACTGGGTTCTAGCCCCTGCCCTGCCACACGCACTTAATGACCTTGAGTGGAATGATTCTCTGTGCTTCTCAGGGTCTGCAAGGAAGTTCTAAGAGTAGACAATATTAATATTTTCAGCTTTAAAAAATATTTATTTATTTGAAAGAGATTGAGAGTTTGGGGGGCGAGCAGGGCAAAAGGAGAGGGAGAGAGAGAGTCCCAAGCAGACTCCCTGCTGAACGCAGAGCTCGACATTGAGCCCTTGAGCTGAGCTGAAATCTAGTCAGATGCTCAATGGACTGAGCCACCCAGGCGCCCCAAAATTTTGAGCTCTTTTAGAAACAACAGGACCTCTTTGGTCCCAATGAAATACATGAAGCCTTATGTATAAAATATTTAAAAGTGAAGGAAGGGCAAGTTGCCCTTATTGACCCTGGAAGCATCTGTGTGGAACACTTAGGGTTCCCGGAACCCATATTGGGAACCCATGGGCTGCATGTTTTCAAGGCCTCCTCCAAGAGAATTGTATAAAACTCTTGCCCCTGTGAGTTTCAGATGCCACTAGGATCAGTGAGGGTCTGGGGCTGGAATGGAGGGTGGGTAGGGTTAGAGTTCAAAGTGGGGAGACAAGGCATTCGAGACCCTGATCTGTCTCATAGGCATGATGTGGGGTAACCTGGGGACCCAGGCCAACTTTACCCCAGGACCAAGGCCCAGATAGACCCAGCTTCTCAGAGTGGGGCAGGAAACAGGTGCGGAGAGACCCAATACAGGGAAATAAGCAGGTGCACCCAGGCTCAGGTGGGGCAGTAGGCAGAGGGGCAGAGACAAGCCTTGGGTGGGGCCCATTTGCTGCTACCTTGTAGTCCCAAGGAGACAGATAACAAAAGGACATTTCAAACCCAGTGATGGGTGAGAGTAGGACATGGCCCCCGAGTTTCCCCCTTTGGAACCCGAAAGACGTCTGTCCTCCTTATAATCAGATAAGCTGGTCTTTTTCTTCAAAGAACAACTTCTTTTCCAGAGGATACAAAGAAAGGTGCCTTACAGCCTTGGGGCTGCAGGAAGACTCCCTACCCCCAGCCCCTGCCTGCTCCTGCCATTTAAGATATGGCAATAAAATACTCAATTTCATCTATCTATGTATTTGAATATAGATAGAGATGTTAAAGACATTGTTCTCTACACACACACACAAGATCCTTAATTCTCCACATTCCAGGCATCTTACATTTGCCTGGGACGTCAGAACTTAAAAGAATTCTTTGGTATAAATTACAAATCTGCTTTTGAAGCACTTTTCAAAAAAAGAAAGAAAGAACCCAAAGCAGGTTGTTATGTGCATATGAGATTCTTCGTTAGGGCTATAAACTCTGACAGACTCTCTCTGTCCCACATTTCATCTCCCTCCTTCTCTCCTGCTTTGCCCACAGCCTCCCTCCCTCTCCCCTCAGCCACAGTCCCCCCACTTCTCCTTCTCTCCTCACCCCTAACCCCCCACTTCTTCTTCCCCCTTCTATGGCAGCCCCCTCCCCTCTCCTCGCCTCTTCAGCATCCTCCCCCTCCCCTCACCTGCAGCAGCATCCCCAGAAAGCTGCTTCCTGCCGTCGTCTCTCCCTGTCTCCCATCGATTTATTTATCTGATTTATTAAAAAAATACACCCAATCCCCACAAGCCTCTGGGCGCATGTACCAAAATAAAAAGACAGCAAATTAAATTAAATGCCGCCTCTCCGAACTTGAATTCCCCATTATCAGAGAAAGCGAGCAGACTCATGCTTTCACCTCCTCCCCACACCTCACTCCCTCCCACACACGCACCTGTTTTCTTCCTTCCTGTCCAAACCTCCAAAACGCGCCCACGCACCCACACGGAGATCCTTTCCTCTTCATTCTTCTTCGGAAGGCTCCCTTACTCTGCAGCGCCCGCCCACCTTCTCCCTCTTCCACAGGACTCCACAGGTGGGCAGGGGCGGGCCCCCCCGGAGCCCAGGTGGCTGCTGCGGGCCCCTGTTTCAGGACACCGAGTCACTTAAGTATCCAACAGCCCTGACCAAGGAGTAGGTGCTCTTATTACCCTTTACAAGCAAGGAAACTGGGGCTCAGAGAGGCTCACTTGCTGGTAAAGATGGAGATGGGCTCAGCCTCTGCCGCCAGGGGCTGTGTGTCTCCATGGACCTGAGCTGACTCATGCTGGGGTGCTGGAGGGAAAGGAAGGAGTGGGGGTCCATCCAGGAAGAGGAGGAGGCCCCAGAAGAACTGGCATTCTGTGGCCGGTTCCTCCAAGAAGCCATGGGGAGGTCGAGGTCATTCCCACTCAGTCTCTCCCACACCCTCCTTGCAATTTCAGGTTTATTTCAAGCGCGATGGAGAACCCATCGAGGCAGTGCCCCTGTCCGAGCCGCCAGCTGCAAGCTCTGGCCCCCTCCAGGACAGCAGGCCCTTCCGCAGCCTCCTGCACCGCGACTTGGATGACACCAAGATGCAGAGGTCACTGTCCCTGCTGGACGCCGAAAACCGGGGTGGGCGTCCCTACACAGAGCACCCGGCCCGCAGCCTGACCCCGGACCCCAGCATCTTCTCCCAGCCCACCACGGAGAACGTCCCAGAGACAGTGGTGAGCCGCGAGTTCCCGCGCTGGGTCCACAGCAACGAGCCCATCTACTTCCTGCGCCACAGCCACGCCCCCGGCAGTGACGGCACGGTGGAGGTGCGCGCCCTGCTCACCTGGGCGCTCAACCCGCAGATCGACAACGAGGCGCTCTTCAGCTGTGAGGTCAAGCACCCAGCGCTGTCGATGCCCATGCAGGCAGAGGTCACGCTGGGTAAGACTTGGTGGGTGCCGTGCTGGGTGGCCACGAGCCTGGGAGTAGGGTCCTTGGCTCGCTGCTCACCATGGATGTGGGGAAGAATTGGAGCAAACGGGCATCAGGGACAGAGATCAGAGCTGGGGATCTGAAGATTATTTATTTATTTATTTGAGAAAGGGCATGAATAAGAGAGATCACAGAGAAAGAAGGGGAAGCAGCCCCCCCCCCAGCAGGGAACCTATCATGGGGCTCCATCCCAGGACCCCGGGATCATGATCTGAGATAAAGGCAGATGCTTAACCAACTGAGCCACCCAGAGGCCCCTAGAGCTGAGGTTCTTTAGAAGGTTTGCTGAGCTGGATTGGGGAGCATGGGGCGTCACGGGGACATGGGGAAGTTTGCTGGAATGCAATCGGTCAGGGGAATTTTGTCAGTCGGGATCAAGAATATGGAGAGTTTGAGAAGTTTGCTGAACCTGTAATTGCTCAAGGTAAGCAGACAAGAATTCGGAGGTGGACAGTATGGCCCTGGAGTCTTACTCTTAGCCTCTCACTGTGCCTCTGCACGCATCCCCTGCCATGGGCCATTGCCCCTGAGCACTGTTCACTTGTCATTCCATAGAAGGCCAAGGCCCGCTGACAGACAAGGAGGCATGCACAGGCATGTGCTCCCAGGGAACTGGGGAGTGGGGGACACAGCGGGGCCACCGAGGTATAGTGGATGAGTAAAGATCCCAGCTGACTTCCCATCCACCCTTGGCTGCTGTCTATTGGGTGATCTCAGGCCTCAGGTCCCTGAGCATCAGTTTTCTGACTTAATGAATGGAGTGAATCATTGGGACCTCATAAATGCCAGGAGCCCGGCTCTATACAAGATGGTTTCCGCACAAAATTTCCTTGAGCCTGTGCAGTGAGCCTCTGGGGCAGTGAGAGATGCTGTCTTCCTTCCCATGTCATAAGTGAGGGGAGCCAGCCTCAGAGTACCTCCCCGTAGGTCACTCAGCCGGGTCTGACCACAAGCCCACCTTCCTCACTGCTGCGCTCTGCTCCCACCTGCTGGGCCTGTGGGTGAGGACATTTGGAGCCAGTAGGTGCAACCTGTGGGGAGAGAGCTATGAACCAGACTGATCCACAGGGCGGGGAGGACCCCTGCACTCTAGCCTTGGCAGGGAGACAGTGGGTGGGGAGACGACCTTGGGGCACAGAATCTAATCATCTGATCCGAACCGTGAAGGTCAGGCTGACAAAGATCAGGGCATGCTTCCCTGGGATCCCTGCCGTACCCTCAGCCGGGACCTCCTCCCCAGCTCACATGCCACTTCCCACAAGAAGACATGCCTGGTGGTCCCAGAACCCATCACAGTAGGTGGAGACTCCCTTCTTCCCATCAGTGGAGCCAGAACCCTTACAGTCACCCGCTTCTGCTGCTCTTTTCTCCTACCCCACGTCCAAGCTAGCACCAAGCCCTGGCAGACCTGCCTGAGAACCTGTCCCACATCTGCCACTTCTCACAGTTTCCTCTCCTTCTACCCAACCCAAGTGCAGTCAGTCCCTGTTTGGATTCTTACAGTAGCCCCCAGACTGGTCTTCCTGCTCCCACTCGTGTCCTTTCCTATTCTTTGTCCTGATTTATCTACTTAAAATATAAATCAGATCATGACACAGATACACACCACCCCAGACCTTCCAATGGTAAACAAATAGATTGAAAGAACAGAATAGAGTCCAGAAATAGACCCACATAGAGAGAGTCCATTGATTTTTGACGAAGGCCCCTGGGCTGTTGAATGGGGAAAGAGAAGTTTTTTTAACAGACAACCCTGAACAACTGGAGAAGCTTAAGGACAAAATGACCCCAGTCCCCTACCTCACATGCACACAAGAATTAATTTGAGATAAATCACAGGCCTAAATGTGAAGTCCGACAACATAAAGCTTTTAAAGCAAAACATGGAAATAGAGCTTCGTGATGTTGAGGTGGGCAAGGATTTCTTTAAAAGGTCAGAAAAGGCACCAAATGAAAAATTGAAAAATGGGTAAATTAGCTTGAATCAAAATTCAGAGCTTCTGCTCATAATAAGGCACCTTTAGAAACATGAAAAGGCAAACTGCAGACCGAGAGAAAATACTCTCAAGAGAGACATATGACAAAGGACAGGTATAAAGAATATATAAAGAACTACTACAGATCAGGAATGACAAGACAGCTCAATTAAAAGAAAAAAAAGAGCACATACAGAGGACCAATAAACATATTAAAAGATGTATAATATCATTAGTCACCAGGAAATGAAGACTAAGGCCTCAGTGAGATATGCTATTTCACAGTGGCTAGAATGGCTAGTGTTGGAAAAACTGATGATAGCAAATGCCGACAGGGGTGCAGAGCAGTGAGAACCTTCACACGTTGCTGCTGGGAATATAAAACAGTGCCATTACACTGGAATCTTAGCAGTTGCTATGAAGAACCCCCCCCAAAAAAAATCCCCCCCACCTTATGACCCAGTAGTCCCACTCCTAAGTGTTTACCCAAGAGAAATGGAGACGTATTTCCACAAGATCTGGACATGAATGTTCATAGCCACTTTATTCATCACAATGGCAACCATAAAAACTCGAAATAAACCAAATGTCCATAACTAGGAAGATGCGTGAACTAATTTGTGGTATTTTTGTACCATGAACTACTTATCTTCGATACAAATGAACTCCTGTTTTAGGCAACAATGGGAACAGAGCTCAAAAACATCATCCTGAGTGAAACAAGCCACACAGCAGAGAACATACTGAATGATTCCATTTATGCAATAAACTTCTAGAACATAAAATCTCTAGTGATGGAAGTCAGAACGGTGTCTACCTATGGGAGATGGAAGGAGGCATAAAGGAAACTTCTGGAGGGACGAGAATGTTCTAGAGTTTGAGATGGTGGTTACTTAGGTGTTCACATTAAGATCTGTCACACTGTGTTCTTAAGAAGAAGAGTGCATTGCCCTGTAAGACAGACACTATATTTAAAACCACTAATTTAAAACAAATCTCAGCAGTGTTCACCCATCACTCCCCTCTGCTCCCTGTATTCCTGCCATGGAGTCCTGTTCGCTCTTCTGAGAATATGCCCAGCTCAGGCCCGCCTCTGTGATCAGGGCATGCTTCCCTGGGATCCCTGCCGTACCCTCAGCTGGGACGTCCTCCCCAGCTCACATGCCACTTCCCACAAGAAGACATGCCTGGTGGTCCCAGAACCCATCACAGTAGGTGGAGACTCCCTTCTTCCCATCAGTGGAGCCAGAACCCTTACAGTCACCCGCTTCTGCTGCTCTTTTCTCCTAC
>PITA01013276.1:0-58241 GCA_004023965.1 Spilogale gracilis
GTTTCACTTACTTGCGGTGCATGAGGGGTAACCTGGAGGACAGTGGGAGAAGGAAAGTAAATGGGAACTAGGGTAATCTAGGGAGGGAAACGAAACAACAGAGACTTTGGACACAGAAACAAACTGAGGGACTTGGAGGGAGGGGGGTGGAGGGATGGGAGAGCCTGGTGGTGGGTACTGGGGACACCTAAAGTGTGGATCCCTGGGTGTGAGGAATGGGGAATGAATCTTGGAACACTGGAAAAAAAATTTAGTAACAATAAAAAAAAGAAAAAATAAAAAGACAACTCACTGAATGGGAGAAGATATTTGCAAACAGACACATGAAAACATGTCCAACATCACTCATCATCAGGGAAATGCAATTCAAAAGTACAATAAGCTATCACCTCACACTTGTCAGAATGTTTAAAATTTAAAAACAAGATAAGAAATAACAACTGTTGGTAAGAATATTGAGAAAAAAGAACTATCATGCTCTGTTGGTGCAAATTCAAGCTGGTGTAGCCACTGTAGAAAACAGTATGAAGGCTCCTCAAAAAATTAAATATAGAATTAACATATGATCTGGTAATTCCATCATGGGGTATTTACCAAAGAATTTAAAAACAGTAATTCAGAAAGATATGTGCAACCCTAGGTTTATTTCAGTGCTGTTTACAATAGCTAAGATATGGAAGCAACCCATGTGTCCACTGATATATGAACAATTAAAGAAGAAGTGTGATATAACATCACCATGGGTTATACACACATACACTCACATACAACAGGATATTACTCAGCCATAAAAAGAATGAAATCTTGCCATTTTCAACAACATAGACGGATCTAGATCGTATAATGCTAAGTGCAATAAGTCAGTCAGAGGAAGATAAATACATGTGATTTCACTCATATATGGAATTAAAAAAATAAAGAAATAAAGAGACAAAAAATCAGACTCTTAAATATAAAGAATAAACTGGTTGTTGCTAGAGAGGAGGTGGGTAAGGGAATGGGTAAAATAGAGGGGATTAAGAGTACACTTAAAGTGATGAGAACTGAGTGATATATAGAATTGTGGAAACATTATATTGTATGTCTGAAACTAATTTAACACTGTATGTTAATTATACTTGTTTATTAATTATTACAATTTTCATTTTTTAAAAAGATTTTATTTATTTATTTGAGAGACAGAATGAGAGAGAGAAAGCATGAGAGGGGAAAGGTCAGGGGGAGAAACTGACTCCCCACTGAGCAGGGAGCCTGATGTGGGACTTGATCCTGGGACTCCAGGATCATGACCTGAGCTGAAGGCAGTTGCTTAACCAACTGAGCCACCCAAGCACCCCAAATTCTTGGTTAAAATTAAAAAAAAAAAACACTGGCCTACAATTTTTAAAATTACAAAGGTCATGAAAGTAAGGTTCTAGAAACTGTTCCAGTGAAGGAAATTAAAGTGGTATGAAAGCCAAAAGCAGTGTACGATCATGAACTGGATCCCTTTCTTTATGAAGGATATTATTGGGATGACTGGGAGACTTGATTTTGAATCTGAAAAATAGATTTTTGTGTTATAGAAATATTAATTTCCTGATTTTGATGGTTGCATTGTAGTTTTATAGGAAAATTTCCTTTATGGAAGAAATATAAAATAAAATATTCAGGACTGATGGACATCATGTTGGCAACTTACTCTCTAGTTGTTTATGAGGAAAAAATTGTTTGATATATATCTCCATACTTGCAAATTTTCTATAAGTTTGGCATTATATGTGCATATATGTTTATAAAGGGAAGGTACCATGGTGGTATTGGATGAGAAAATGAGTGAAAATCAGTCAGACCTAGGTTTGATTCTTGGCTTTTATCACTTAGTTGTGTGACACCGAACCAGTTATTTAACTTCTATGAATCTAAGTTTTCCTATTTGAAGTATAAAATAATTACAGTTACATTACCACTGGGTTTCCATTGTAGTTACATGAGAGATGAGATCATGGTCATCATCATCTTTTCCCTTTTACTGAGAATTTGCTCTACGCATTGAATTCAGTGGTGTACTTTTCAAACTCTGTGATAAAAGATTAGATATTTTTAGAAGTTTAATTCATCATTGACTAATAATTTTAGAAAATACAATAACAGTTATTTACTAAAAATAAATTCAAAGTACAAGACTACATTTTCATTAGTCAATAAACATCAAATTACATTTTACTACATATGAGAACAGTTGTTATAAGAAAAATAAATTACTTATAAAACCTGTATATGATGCACTGAAAGTCTAACTATGGGAAATTAATGATTCTTTGAGTAAAATAGTGATTCCCTATATCAGATGCCTGTATACACACTTCGAAATATATTGTGTATAACAACATTTAAAGTTTATAATGAGACAAATTAGCTTGCTTCTGGCTAAGTAATTTACATGATCTAGGCTATATTGATGACAATGCTACTTACAAAGAATACTGAGTATGTGACTACTTCTATGTTTTGTTTCAACAACAGAGTAATATAAATATGTTGACAGGAGTAAAAGATTTTAAAGCAATTTCATCAGGATTAAGTTATTCATTTTAACTTAAACTCAAAATGAAATAAATGATGTTATCAAAATTTATTTTCAAGTTTTCATTGATAGCCAGTTTCAAAATTTTAACCTGTAAAATTGTAGTAGAATTGTCTTTCAAAGAGGGAAATAGATTTCATATTTTAGATTGTGTTTTAGTTGATAAACTGATCTAAAAGTATTGCATGTTGTCTATTGAGTGTGACGACAATACAGCTAGTATCAAAGCAACTCATCACATTAGTTCAACAATACCTGAGCTAGTCAATACCTATTCAATGAGACAAGCACTTTCTACGATGTTGTGACAATGTCAATGTGGTTATAGTTTATAAACTCAATTTCTATACTTATCTCATCATGGATGGTAACCCACAGTTCATTACCTGCACTGGTTCAAAGATTAAATTTTGAGTACCACTTAAGTTAATCCATCCAAAGCTTAGTGCTTTGGATGGATTAACTTAAGAAATAATGTATATAGGGGGCAATATGGTATAAAAGTAGGAGACCCTGTTTCAGCTGGTCCCCTGAAGTGAGTTAGATACCTACTAGAACACTGTGAACACCCATGAAATCAGGCTGAGATTATACAGTTCTGGATCTCTATGGGGGAAGAAGATCATGAATGGAGACATAAAGCAGAGTGAGAACACTGGGACTGACTTCAAAGGATAAACAGAAAGGGGAGGGAGCCACCAGAAGTGACCAATTGGAAATTAATACCCAAATACGAAAGTGCTCTGTGCTTAGGGACCAGCATCAACTTGGAGTCTGGTTAAAAGCACAAAAAACAAAACAAACAAAACAAAACAAAACAAAACAAAACAAAAAGGGTCTTAAGGGGCAACTGGTGGAATCAGGCATCCACGGGCATGGACCTAAGCCCATGGTCCCAGAACGGTCACAGCCAGTGCCCACCCACACCTGGGAGATCCTGGTGGGGGCTCCAGTCCATGGTTCCTGAGCCCACAGCTTTCTGCTACTGGCATAACCACTTGGCATGAGTGCACCCCTGCCCATGCCTGAGAAAGCCTGGCACAAGCTACTGCCAGAGGCCTCTTGGCCTGCAGCCTTCTGCATGACCTGCATGGCCACTGGGTCTGAGCACACCTGGCATGGGCGTGGGCTACAGACAGCAGTCCCAGCAAAGGCAGGCTTGCACAAACCAATATTATTCCCAGTTTCTGTGGCACAGGGGTGCAGAGACAAGAGGGAGCCTTGGGTGACCATTGTGGTAGTGACTCGGGGTATGCACCATCTGTGAGAGGCTGTGGTGTTCAGGAGTTTGTAGAGGGGCAGTTTGTGTATTCTGGACCATCCAGAGGGGAGCAGATTGACACTTCTCTCTGGGGCAGATGTCTGGGTGTGGACAGTTTACTTTGCTCCTATTCTCCAAGAAGCTGCAAAAAGCCACCAAAGATAAAAAAAAACCTCCAAGAAACAAAAGGCTGAAAACAGAGTGAATCCCCTTGATAGTGGGCAGGGCTACTTACCCCTAACAAGATTGATTGAAAAAAAAGCAGGCCCCTCCCCCAGAATACAAGCTAAAAGAGCAAGTGGACAACCACCAAAGGTCTCCATACAACTGTAAAACCCCAACATCAGGGAAAACCAATATATTAAACTCCCAGTACTGCCCCCAAATCCTGCATATTTCATAAATATAGTTTTCTTTCCTTTTTTAAAAAAATCATTCTCACAGTTCTTGTTATTTTATTTTCATAACCTACTTATCATTACAACTTGGTATTTAATACAGCATTCCATAATAACTTTTTATTTTGAACTTTTTTCATGCATGTACCTGTGTTTTTTTTAATATACATATAGACATAAGCTTCAAGGTAATCCTTTTTCCCTATTCAATATTACCTTTATATTTAAACCAGTTTTAATTTCCCCGTATCTTTGGAAAGTTGAGTCCTTTAAAAAACTTAACAAGATACACCCAGGAAAAACTGAAATACCTTCCTCGCCCACATCAAGAGTTTATAACCACCTTCCCATCTTATTCTTCTGTCACTGTTTCCATGTACTTGGTTTTGTCTTTGTACTATATAAATCTTATTCTTGGGGGTTGTTTGGGATGTTTTTGTTTTTTTCTTTTCTTTTACTTTTGTTGATCTTTTTTTTTTTTCATTTTTGGTTTTGTACCATATAAATCTTACCTTTGTGGCCAATTTTGGCTGGGCTTTTTCTTTCCTTTTTTTTCCTTTTCTCTATCTTTTTGCTTTTTTCTTTCTTTTTGGTGGTGAATTCCGATTGCTCTGAAACCTTCAAGGATGCACCTTATCTGAATTGTGGTTGATATATTCAGCTATACATCCACTCAACCACCTCTCACCAAAATGATAGGAGGAGGAACAACCAACACAGGAAAAATTCAGAGGTCACAGAGTCTGTGACCTCTCCCACAGACTTTTGGAAATGGACATAAAAAATATGTCAGAAATGGAATTCAGGGTAGCAATTATCCAGGTAATGGCTAAATTGGAAAAGACCATTAGTGGCAACATAGAATCTCTAAGGGTAGAAGTGAGAGCTCATCTGAAAGAGGTTAAAAATGCTATCAATGAGCTCCAATCTAACCTAAATTCTCTAACAGCTAGGGTAAGAGATTGAATTTGTGATCTAGAAGACAGACTGATAGAAAAGAAGGAGGAAGAGGATGGTTGGAACCAGCAGTTTAGAAACCATGAAAATAGAATTAGGGAAATAAATGATACCATGAAACATTCCAATATCAGGATTTTGGGGGATCCCTGGAGGGTGGGTTGGAGAGAGAGAGAATACTAGAAGATACAGTTGAACAAATCCTGGATGAAAATTTCCCTAATTTGGGGAATGTAACAAGTATTCATGTCTGAGATGCAGAGAGGACACCCCCAAGATCAACAAGGCTAGAAAAACCTCCAGGCACATAACTGTGAAATTCATGGATCATAAATTTGAAGAATATGTCTTAAGGGCAGGTAAGGGGAAGAGATCCCTTAGGTACAGAGGGAAGTCATCAGAATAACATCAGACCTTTCCACAGAAACCTGGCAAGCCAGAAAGGGCTGGCAAGACATATTCAAGAAATTAAATGGAAAAAAATTGCAACCAAGGATAATATAACCAGCAAGGCTGACTTTCAAAATGGATGGAGAGATAAAGAGCTTACAGGACCAGCAAGGTTTAAAAGATTATGTGGCCAACAGCTAGCACTACAAGAAATATTAAGGGGGCTCTATAAAAGAGAAAATAACCCAAGAGTGACATAGAACAGAAATTTTCAGAGGCAATCTATAGAAACAAAGACTTCACAGGCAACATGATATCAATAAAAACATATCTTTCAATAATCACTCTCAACATGAATGGCCTAAATGCTCCCATAAAATGGCACATGATTACAGACTGGATAAAATGACAGGACCCATCCATATGCTGTCTACAAGAGATGCATTCTGAACCTAAAGATACATCTAGACTTAAGGTGAAGGGATGGAGACTCATCGTTCATGCCAATGCACCTCAAAAGAAAGCTGGGTAGCGATTGTCATATCAGATACATTAGATTTTAAGCTAAATACTGTAGTAAGAGATACAGAAGAATACTATATTATTCTTAACCCTCTGAGCCACCCAGGTACCTGAACACTACATCATTCTTAAAGGGTGTATCCAACAAGAAGATCTAACAATTGTAAATATCTATGCCCCCAACATGGGAGCAACCAACTATATAAGCCAACTGTTAAGCAAAATAAAGAGACATATTGATATGAATACATTGATGCAGGGGGTCTTAACACACCATTCTCAGCAATAGACAGATCATCTGAGCAAAAAATCAACAAAGAAACAGGAGCTTTGAATGACACACTGGACCAGATAGGCCCCATATTCAGAAAATTGCACCCTAAAACAACAGAATACTCATAATTCTAGAGTGCATATGGATATTTCTCCAGAATAGATCAAATATTCAGTCAAAAATCAGGGCTCAACAGGTACCAAAAGATTGAGATTATTCCCTACATATTCTTAGACCACAATGCCTGGAAACTGGAACTCAACCACAAGAAAAAGTTTGGAAGTAATTCAAACACTCAGAAGCTAAAGACCATTCAGCTCAAGAATGTTGAAATCAAAGAAGAAATTAGATATTTCATAGAAACCAATGATAATGAAGATACATTGATCCAAAGAAGAAATTAGATATTTCATAGAAACCAATGATAATGAAGATACATTGATCCAAAACCTATGTGATACAGCAAAGGTGGTCATAAGGGGGGAATACATAGCCATCCAAGCCTCACTCAAAAAAATGGAAAAATCCCAAATACATCAGCTCTCTTTACACCTTAAAGAACTGGAAAGTCAACAGCAAATTAAGTCAATCCCCCACACAAAAAGGGAAATAATTAAGAATAGAGCAGAGATTGGGTGCCTGGGTGGCTCAGTGGGTTAAGCCTCTGCCTTCAGCTCAGGTCATGATCTCAGGATCCTGGGATCGAGGCCTGCCTCCTTTCTCTCTTCCTGCCTCTCAGTCTACTTGTGATTTCTCCCTCTCTCTGACAAATAAATAAATAAATAAAATTCTTTTTAAAAAGCTTATAGCAAAGATCAATGAGTTATAAACAAAAGACACAGTAGAACACATGAACGAAACTAGAAGCTGGTTCTTTGAAAAAATTAATATTATAGATAAACCACTGGCCAGACTAATCTAGAAGAAAAAAGAAAGGACCCAAATTAATACAATTATGAACAGAAGGGAGAGATCACGACTCTCACCAAGGAAATAGGAATGATCATCAGAAATTATTATCAACAGTTATAGGTCCATAATTTAACAACTTAGAAGAAATGGAAGCATTCCTGGAAGCCTATAAACTTCCAAGACTGAATCAAGAGGAAATTGACAAACTGAATAGACCAATATCTAGTAATGAGATTGAAGTAGTGATCAAAAATCCCCCAAAAAACATGAGCCCAGGACCTGATGGATTTCCTAGGGAATTCTACCAACCATTCAAAGAAAAAAATGATACCTATTATCCTGAAGCTGTTTCAAAAAAATGGAAACATAAGGAAAACTTAGATACTCTTTCTATGAAGCCAGTATAACCTTCATTCCCAGCCCAGACAAGGACCCCATCAAAAAGGAGAATTTCAGAACATTATCCTTGATTCATATGGATGCCAAGATGCTCAACAATCCTAGCTAATAGGATCCAACAGTACATTAAAAAGATTATCCACCACAACCAGATGGGATTTATCCCTGGGATGCAAGGGTGGTTCAACATTTGTAAATCAATCAATATGATAGAACAAGTCAATAAGAGAAGAGAGAACTTCATAGTCCTCTCAATTGATGCAGAAAATGCATTTGACAAAATACAACATCCATTTCTGATTAAAACTCTTCAAACTATAGGGATAGAGGGGACATTCCTCAACTTCTTAAAATCTATCTATGCAAAACCCACAGCAAATATCATCCTCAATGGGAAAAAGCTGACAGCATCCCCATTGAGATCAGGAACACGACAAGGATGCCCAGTCTTGCCGCTGTTGTTCATCATAGTACTAGACGTCCTAGCAACAGAAATCAGACAACCAAAAGAAATAAAAGGTATTCAAATTGGCAAGAAAACGTCAAACTCTCTCTCTTCACAGATGACATGATACTTTATATGGAAAACCCAAAAGACTCCACTCCCAAACTACTAGAACTCATACAGTAATTCAGTAATGTGGCAAGATATAAAATCAATGCACACAAATCAGTTGATTTCTTATACATTAACAACGAAAATATAGAAGGGGCAATTAAAAATAGATTATATTTACAATAGTACCCAAAACAATAAGATACCTTGGAATAAACCTAACCAAAAAGATTAAGGATCTGTGCTTGAGGAACTGTATAACACTCATGAAAGAAATTGAAGAAAACACAAAAAGATGGAAAAATCATTCCATGCTCATGGATCAGAAGAATAAACATTATTGAATTGTCTATACTGCCCAGAGCAATCTATACTTTCATTGCCATCCTGATCAAAATTCCACCAGCGTTTTTCAAACTGCTGGAACAAACAATCCTAAAATTTGAATGGAAACAGAAAATACCCCAAATTGCTAAGAAATTGTTGAAAAAGAAAATCAAAGCTGGGGTCATCACATTACCTGATTTCAAGCTTTATTACAAAGTTGTGATCACCAAGACAGCATGGTACTGGCACAAAAACAGACACATAAATTAATGGAACAGAGTAGAGAGTCCAGATATGGACCCACAACTCTATTGTCAAATAATCTTCAACAAAGGAAAAGATATCCAGTGGAAAAAAGACACTGTCTTCAATAAATGGTGCTGGGAAAATTGGACAGCTACATATAGAAGAAAGGAACTCACCCATTCTCTTACACCATACACAAAGGTAAACTTGAAATGGCTAAAAGACTGCAATATGAGGTAGGAATCTATAAAAATCCTAGAGGAGAACATAGGCAGTAACCTCTTCGACATCAGCCACAGCAAATTCTTTCAAGACACAGTTCCAAAGGCAAAGGAAACAAAAACGGAAATGAGCTTTTTGGAGTTCATCAAAATAAAAAGCTTTTGGACAGCAAAGGAAACAGTCAACAAAACAAAGAGGCAACCAACAGAATGGCAGAAGATATTCACAAATGACACTACAAATAAAGAGCTGATATCCAAATCTATACAGAACTCCTCAAACTCAACAACCGAAAAAAGATGATCCCAACAAAAAATGGGAGGAGACATGAACAAACTCTTCTCCAAAGGATACATACAAATGGCTCACAGAAAGATGAAAAAATATTCATCATGATTAGCCATCAGGAAAATTCAAATCAAAACCACATGAGGTACCACATTACACCAGTTAGAATGGCCAAAATTAACAGGGCATGGAATAACAAATGTTGGAGAGGATGTGGAGAAAGGGGAACCCTCTTATACTGTTGTGAATGCAAGCTGGTGCAACCACTTTGGAAAACAGTGTGGAGATTCCTTAAAAAAAATAAAAATAGAGCTACCATATGACCCTGCAATTGCACTACTGGGAATTTACCCCAAAGATACAGAGGTAGTGAAAAGAAGGGCCGTATGTACCCCCAGTGATCATAGCAGCAATGACCGCAATCACCAAACTGTGGAAATAGCCAAGATGTCCTTCAACAGATGAATGGATAAAGAAGATGTGATCCATTTATACAATGAAATATTATACCTCCATCAGAAAGGATGAATACCCAACTTCTGTATCAACATGGACAGGACTGGAGGAGATTATGCTGAGTGAAATAAGCCAAGCAGAGAAATTCAATTATCATATGGTTTCACTTACTCTTGGAGCATAATAAGTAACATGGAGGGCATTAGGAAAAGGAAATGAAATGTGAACTGGGGTAAATCAGAGAGGGAGATGAAGCATGAGAGATGTAGACTCTAAGAAACAAGCTGAAGGTTTTGGAAGGGAGCGGGGTGAGGGATGGTGAGCCTGGTGGTGAGTATTAAAGAAGGTGTGTACTGCATGAAACACTGGGAGTGGTAGAGGATAAGCAATGAATCTTGGAACACTGAAAAAATAAAATAAAGTAAATTATTTTGAAAAAACTTCCAAAAAATAGAAATGGAAAGAAAACTTCAAATTTAATTATGTGAGACCAACATTACCCTAATAATAAAACCAGGCAAAAACCCCACAAAAAATAAAACTATAGACCAATATCCCTGATGAACATGGGTGTAAATATTCTCAGCAAGATACTAGCAAACTGAATCCAACAGTACATTAAAAAAATCATTCACCACAGTCAAGTGGTATTTATTCCTGGATTTCAAGGGTTGTTCAATATTTGCAAATCAATAGATAAGATATACCACATTAATAAAAGAAGGGATGGAAACAATATGATCCTCTCAGTAGATGCAGGAAAAAAAAATTGACAACATACAAAATCCATTCATGTTAAAAACCCTCAACAAAATAGGTTTAGAGGGAACATAAATGTCATGTTATAAAGACCATATATGAAAAACAAATAGTTAATATCATCCTCAATGGGAAAAAAAAACAACAGAATTTTCCTCTAAGGCCAAGAATAAGACAAGGATGTCCATTCTCACCACTGTTATTTAACACAGTACTAGAAGTCCTAGCTTCAGCAATCAGACAACAAAGAGAAATAAAAAGCAACAATATTGGCAAAGCAGAAGTCAAGCTTTCACTATTTGCATATGGCATGATACTCCATATAAAAAAAAAAAACAGAAGACTATACCAAAAGGTTTCTAGAATTGAAACACAACTTCACTGAAGTCACAGGATACAAAATAATGTACAGAAATATTTTGCGCTTCTATACAGCAATAATGAAGTAGCAGAAAGAGAAATTAAGAAATTGATCCCATTTACAATTGCACCAAAACCAATAAGATACTCAGGAATAAATAAGCTTAACCAAAAAGGTAAAAGATCTGAACTCTAAAAAGTATAAAATACTGATGAAAAATTGAAGCTGACACAAAGAAATGTAAAAACATCCCATGCCCATGGATTGGAAAAATACATATTGTTTAAATTTCTATATTCCCCAAAGCAATCTACACATTTAACACAATCCCAATCAAAATACCACCAGAATTTTTCGCAGAGCTAGTACAAACAATCCTAAAATTTGTATGGAAGCACAAAAGATCATGAATATCCAAAGCAATCTTGAAAAAAATGCAAAGCAGGAGTCATCACAATTCTGGACTTTAAGTTATATTAAAAAGCTGTGGTGATCAAGGCAGTATGGAGCTGGCACAAAAATAGACAAATATATCAATGGAACAGAATAGAAAATGAAAGAATGAACCCACAACTATGTGGTTAACTAATCTTTGACAAAACAGGAAAGAATATCCAATGGAAAAAGACAGTCTCTTCAACAAACAGTGTTGGGGAAACTGAACAGCAATATGAAGAGGAATGAAAATGGACCACTTTTTTACACCCTACACAAAAATCAATTCAGGGTAGATGAAAGACCTAAAAGTGAGACAGGAACCATCAAAATCCTAAGGGAGAACACAGGCAGCAATCTCTCTGACACGGGTCGTAGCAACTTCTTACTAGATATGTCTCATGAGGCAAGGTAAACAAAAGCAAAAATGAACTACTGGAACTTCATCAAGATAAAGAATTTCTACACAGTGAGGAAAACAACAATACTGAAAGGCAATATTCAGAATGGTAGAGAAAATTTGCAAATGATATATGGGATAAAAGTTAATATCCCTGGGGGAGGCAAGATGGCAGAAGAGTAGGGGACCTCTTTTTTATCGGATCCATTGTATTTAGTTAGGTAACTATCAAATCATTCTGAATAGCCATGAATTTAACTTGAGATGTAAGAAAAGAATATCTGGAACTCTACAAGTAGAAAAAGGACCACTTTTTGCAAGGCAGGAGGTACGGAGAAATGAATCTGAGGGGAGATGTCAGAAATAAATGGAGGGGAGTGTCCTATCAGAAAGTGATACAGCCCCAGAGGGAAAAATCAAAATTCTTAGAAATCTGCCACCATGAGAGACATCCCTGCCTGAAAGGTGCTCAAGGGATGAAATGGTCAGATTTCTAGGTGGGACAGTGTGGTCTAAAGATCCCAAGTCAGAGAATTAATGGAGGTACCTGAGCCAGTAGTGTTCCCAAGCAGGGGAGAAGGGAAACTGGCTATGGTCAGCAAGCCCAGGAGGGTGTTTTCCCCTTGTTTGCCATAAACCTCAAGCTGGGGCCAATAGGGTGACTGCTCTTGGCCTAGGGACACTGAAGAGGACTGGAATGTCAGGACCCTCCACCATGTCCCGGGAGGGATGGAACAGATGTGTACATGACCTATCAACAAATCCCAGGGTGGTGGCAAGACAGTGAGGGGTTATTCTCCACCATCCCCTGGTAGGGGTGGAGAAGGAGGGCCATGATCCAGTGACAGTTGTCAGTGTGAGGGACATACAAAGTGAAGTAATGAGAGACCCACTCACTTCCACTAGGTGGATCCCTGTGGGTGAGCACCACAGGAGTCTGAAGTTTGGCACACACAAAGTGAAGAGTGTTTATCCCACAGAGTTTACCAATGAGAGAACTGTGATCTTTCAGCTCTGGGACTAGAGATCCGGGTACAGCCATTTTTATTTTGATCCTCTAAAAATGTGCAGAAAGGCTTCAGGGAACAAAAGCCATACAGAAGTCAAGCTTACACTAAGCACGGCCTGCTGACAAGGGGTTGTGCTACTCTGCCCAGGCAAAGACATCTGGGAAGCAATGGGGCAGGCCCTTCCCCAGGAGACCAACATAAGAATATGTGCACAACAAGTTTACAAACCTCACAAACCTGTAGCACTCCAGGGTAAAAATATATTTAGAGGTTTTTTTTTTTCCTCATGACTCATTTATCTTTCACTTTAAATTTTTCCTTTTTTTTTTGCTTTTATCCCTTTTCAACTAGTTTCTTATTTTATCAAATCTTTGTTTTTGTATTTTTTTAAATTTACTTTTTTCACATTTATATTTTATAGATATATTCTTCACTTTTTGGCTTCCTCTTAATCTGTGCTATTTCATATATATGCATATATATGTATACATATACATATACATATATACATATACATATATATGTTTGTTTGTTTTCTTTATAATTTGGGGATTTAGTGTCTTCTAACACCCAACCAAAATATACTCAGGACCAACTAGATCACTCAGTTTTGATCACCCTAAGAGAGTATATTCTTTCTTCCCTCCTCCTTTTTAAAAATATTCCATTTATTTTTTTATTTTATTTTTAGAATTTCAATTTTTTAAAATTCTTCACAGTCATTATATCAGACAGATTACAAATCACAGACTGTAATAAGAGATGAAGAGGGACACTATATCATACTTAAAGGATCAACTCAACAAGAAGATCTAACAACTGTAAATGTTTATGTTTCTTATTTGGGAACAGCCAATTACATCAAAAATAATCAAATTAAACACATATATAATAATACAATACCATAACCAAATTAAAGACATCAATAATAGTAGGGCACTTCAACACCCCAGATGAACTTAACAGATATATTCAGAGCACTTCATCCAAAGAAGCAGAATACACATTCTTTTTGTGTGCAAGTGGAACAGTCTCCAGAATAGATCACATACTGGGTCACAAGTCAGGTCTCAACTGATACCAAAAGAATTGGGATTATTACCCACATATTTTCAGACCACAATGCTTTGAAACTTGAACTCAATCATGAGAGGAAATTTGGAAGGAACTCAAACACATGGAGGTTAAAGACCATCCTACTAAAAAATGAATGGGTCAACCAGGAAATTAAAGAAGAATTTAAAAAATCATGGAAACTAATGAGAATGAAAAACAACTATTCAAAAGTTTGGGATACAGCAAAGGCAGTCCTAGGAGGAAAGTACGTTGCAATAAGGTTTCTCTCGAAAAACTAGAAAAATCTCAAATACACAAACTAACCTTACACCTAAAGTAGCTGAAGAAAGAAGAGCAAATAAAGCCTAAACCAAGCAGGAGAAGAGAAATAATGATTAGAGCATACATCAATGAAATAGAAACCAGAAAAACAGTAGAGCAGACAAATAAAAATAGAAGCTGGTTCTTTGAAAGAATTAATAAGATCAATAAACTCCTAGATAGACTTATCAAAATGAAAAAAGAAATAACCCAAATTAATAAAATTATGAATTAAAAGGAAGAGATCATGGCCAACAGAAAGGAAATACAATCAATTCTAAGAACGCATTATGAGCAACTATATGCCAACAAATTATACAATTTGGAAGTAATAGATGTATTCCTGAAAACTTATAAATTGCCAAAACTGAAACAGGAAGAAATAGAAGATCTGAACTTGCCCATAACCTGTAAGAAAATTGAAACAGGAATCAAAAGCCCCCCAAAATACAAGAGTCGAGGGCCAGATGTCTTTCCAGGGGGATTCTACAAAACATTTAAAGAAGAAATGTTACCTATTCTACTAAAGCTGTTTCAAAAACAATAGAAATGGAAGGAAAACTTATAAACTCATTATATGAGACCAGTATTACCTTGATCCCCAAATCAGAGAAAGACCTCATCAAAAAAGATAATTACAGACCAATATATCTGATGAGCATGGATGTCGAAATGCTCACCAAGGTGTTAGCTAAAATGATCCAACAGTACATTAAAATATTATTCACCATAACAAGTGGGATTTATTCCTGGACTGCAAGGGTGGTTCAACATTCACAAATCAATAAATGTGATACATCACATTAATAAAAGGAAGGACAAGAATCATGATCCTTTCAATTGATGCAGAAAAAGCATTTGACAAAATACAATATCCTTTCTTAATTAAAACTTTCCACAGTGTAGTGATAGAGGGAACAAACTTCAGTATCATAAAAGCCATATGTGAAAAGCTCACAGCAGATATCATCCTCAATGGTGAAAAACTGAGAGCTTTTCCCCTAAGGTTAGGAACATGACAGGGATGCCCACTTTCATCACTGTTTTTCAACATAGTACTAGAAGACTTAGCCTCAGCAATCAGACAAAAAAAAGAAACAAAAGGCATTCAAATTGGCAAAGAAGAAGTCAAACTCTCACTCTTTACAGATGACATGATACTTTATGTAAAAATGGTTATGGGTATTAAGGAGGACACTGGTGATGAGAGCTGTGTGTAGGATATAAGTGATGAATCACCAGATTCTCCTCCTAAAACTAATGCTATACTGTATCTTAAATAAGTGGAATTTAAATAAAAACATGCAAAAGATAAAAAGAGAAAAAAGCATGACACCGCCTTGTTCTTGCACTTCTAGTCTCCAAAACTGAGAAAATGAATTTCTGTTGTTTGAGCTACCTAGTTTATCACATTTTGTTATGGCAGCCCTAGAAATTTAATACAATTACTACTGTAAATGATAGAAATTTACAATTTCTATCATTTAGGAGTAGGTTCCATTTTGAGGAGTCATAAAACTTAAAATAAAAGTGGTTTTATGGAGATCATCTCTTTCTAATATAAAATTTCAGGTTATAAACCGTGAAGAGCTGTCATTGGCATCTCTAATTCATGGTATGAATTGAGACTCTATTTTCTTCCAATCTACCACTCTACCATGTTGAATATGTGGTCCTTAACTTTACATTTCAAGACTGCGGCATCAGTATTCCAGAAGGAGTAAGGAGGAGTACTTGAATGAGAGAAGGCAAAGTTGTCAAGGGAGGAAAAATCCTGGAAGCTGCCACATGATATTTCTGCTTATATAGCATTGCACATAACTATGACTCATGGCTATACCTAGCTGTAAGGAAGATTGGGAGTGTAATATTTAGCTCAGCTAAAAGTTTATTACTATGAACAAAATGGATACTGAATAGAGAAAGAAGTAGTAACATATGATACACTCTGCCTTATTAACTATTCAAATAGCATTGCTTATCCTTCAAACATAGAACACATTTCACTCTTTCCCAAGAGAGAAGACCCAATGTCTCACCCAATTACTGTGTTCATCTTAAAGTTTAAGGTATCTGGTGACACACTTTCAAAATTTATGTCCAGATGTGATTCACTGTGTTCCAGTAACCTACAAACTAAGAGATAAGTTGTATGTGTGTGTGTGTGTGTGTGTGTGTGTGTGTTTTGGTTACCTACAAACTAAGAGACAAGTTACCTGCCCTCTCATTCATCTACCTAATACACAATTGTAGAGAAGAAACAGCATAGTTGCAAAAAAACCTTCCATTTAGAAAAGGGAAGAATGGGAACCACACAGAAGTTATTCATGCACAGCAGTGATCAAATTGTTTGGTGCAGAAGTTGTGAACACCCTAAAAAAAGGCATGGAAGTGTGAAGTTGAACTTTATGAATGGTACAGTATGAATTTCATGTAACTGATTTAGCGATTAGTGATTTCAGTGAACTAACTGGTTTATTCGTATGTTCATAAATAACAACTGAATTATTCCTTGATCAGGCTATAGATCTTTTTTGACTTGTGATGAGATTATATCCTAATAAGCCTCTCATAAGCTGAAAATATTATGTCAAAAGTACATTTAATATACCTAACTTACCAAACACCATAGTTTAGTTTTGCCTTTCTTTTTTTTTTTTTTTTTTTTTTTTTAAAGATTTTATTTATTTGACAGAGAGAAACACAGCCAGAGAGGGAACACAAGCAGGAGGAGTGAGAGAGGGAGAAGCAGGCTTCCTGCTGAGCAGGGAGCCCGATGCGGGACTCGATCCCGGGTCTCCGGGACCATGACCTGAGCCGAAGGCAGTGGCTCAACCAACTGAGCCACCCAGGCGTCCCTAGTTTTGCCTTTCTTAATTGTGCTCAGACATTTACATTAGCCTACAGTTGGACAAAAGGATCTAACACAAAGCCCATTTTATAATAAAGTGCTGAATATTTCATTAAATTTTTGAATATTGTACCCAAAGTGAAAAACAGAATGATTGTATGGGTACAGAATAGTTGTAAGTGTATTGGTTGTTCACCCTCATTATTGTTACTGAATATGTATCATTTTCTTTTTTTTTATTTTTTAAAGATTTTATTTATTTATCTGACAGAGAGATCACAAATAGGCAGAGAGGCAGCAGAGAAAGAGGGTGAAACAGGATCCCCACTGAGCAGAAAGCCTGATATGGGACTCCATCCCAGGACCCTGAGATCATGACCTGAGCCGAAGGCAAAGGCTTAACCCTCTGAGCCACCCAGGCATCCCTATGTATCACTTTCATACCATTATAAAGTTGAAAAAATATTTGTCAGAGAGAGAGAAGGGGCAGAGGAGCAGAGGGAGTGGGAAAGAGAGAATCTTAAACTGACTGAGCCATCCAGGTGGCCCTTAAATTTGAAAAATTAAGATGAACCATTGTAAGTTATGGACCATTTGCTTTAAAATAATCTTAAAAGTAACTAAAATTTCTGATCCAACATAGAGGAGAAAAAGAATGAAAATGATATTTACTGACTGCCTATTATATTCATCCATTCAACAAATAAAAAAATAATAATTGATCACTATTCTAGGCATGGGGAATAGAGGAGTAAAGAAAAGTGGTAAAGTGCATGCTCTCATGGAGTTTATATTCTAATAAGGAGAGAGAGTCAATAAGCAAAAATATAATAAATATACATTGTACAAGTTCATTATACCAGGGATATATGCATATATATGCATAGCTATATAAAACA
The DNA here is from genome assembly GCA_004023965.1 of Spilogale gracilis. Lineage (NCBI taxonomy): Eukaryota > Metazoa > Chordata > Mammalia > Carnivora > Mephitidae > Spilogale > Spilogale gracilis. The sequence goes on from PITA01013276.1 coordinate 17,867, forward strand.
TTGCTATTGGTGTAAATATAAATTTTCAGCATTAAAATATTATAGAGGAGGAAATGGAAGGAAAGATGAGAAAACTACGCTTTGCAAAGAAACCAAGCAGCGAACCAATCCAAAGAGTAGGTCTATACTTAGATGCATTTTTCAATTTTCTGTTTATATACTTATTTATAAAATCCACAAACAGTGTTTTTATTTAAAGCAAGACTATCTTTTTATATTTGATTATGGATGGATGAAGAAATATGGGCAGTACTTAGCAAGGGCATAAAGCTCTAAAATCAGATTGACTTGAAGGTGAGTCCTAGATTTATCACCTACCAGTTGCAAGAATTTAGGTAAATTAATTTGAGTTGTAGTTTCCTAGACTGTAAAAATGAGTTAACACCTACTTATCTTACAGCTTTGAGAAAATTCAACATAAGCATTAATATGAAAGTTACAGAATCCTACTTGGCAAATGCTCAGTACTGAATGCCTTGGACTTATCTATATCTTATCTATAAAACATTTTAAGTAATTCAAAAAATAACCTACACAGGGGCTCCTGGGTGGCTCAGTAGGTTAAGCAACTGCCTTAGGCTCAGGTCATGATCCCAGAGACCTGGGATCGAGCCCCACATTGGGCTCCCTGAGGGGGGGGGAGCCTGCTTCTCGCTCTCTTACTCCCTCTGCTTGTGTTCCCTCTCTGGCTGTGTTTCTCTCTGTCAAATAAATGAAATCTTTAAAAAAAATAACCTACACAAATATAATTTATAAGAATATAAAATTAATTTAATTTAAGGCAAATAGCTTATTTTAATTCATTGATAGTATAACAAGGTGGTATAAAAGAGAATTTTGAAATCAGACAGAGCTAGAGTTTCCTCTCTGTTACATTACTTAATAAAATTCATATTTGTTATGTGATTAGGCACTTTATAGGCTTTCTTGCTTGATTCTCAGAACAGTCCTGTGAGTTCAGTCTTGATATCTTTGTTTTACTAATGTGAAATAGACTAAGAGACTAAATTATATATGCATGATCATGAAGCTAGTAAGCAAAAAATATGGTATTTGAACCCATACCTATTCAATTTTAAACTCATGCCTTTTCTTTCATATTGTGCTATCATTATGGCTATCACTTTGTAGATCAGATAAACATTGTCATGCGGTCCACTTTATTTCTAAATGTTTTAATGATTCAGTATTAAATTATGCAGTGCACTATTAAATTATAAAAGCAATACCCACAGGTTTACATTTCTGGTTCTTCCACACCACTAAAGTGTTCTCCATCTTTTGAACCATTTTCTTTGTCTATGACAGAAGATATTTCACTTTGTTCTATTTCAGGAGAAACTTTCTCAATTCATCTCGGCATTCTGAATTTCTGCACTAGTTTCCAGTTTGTTGATTGTGTCACAAAGGTTTCCCTACATAGGATCGGGATGACAATGGAATGAATCACATAGATGTAAGTGAATACCCTTTACATAAAACTCAAGTGCCCTTGAAATGAGCTTCTGAGGGTTTTTAACTTTGTTACCATTACAATATTTTGGATATTTATTTAATTTTTTTAAAAAAATAATTATGAGAGGGGCACCTGGGTGGCTTGGTTGGTTAAGCGACTGCCTTTGGCTCAGATCATGATCCCGGAGACCCGGGATCGAGTCCCACATCAGGGTCCCTGCTCAGTGGGAAGCCTGCTTCTCCCTCTCTCACTCCCCCTGCTTGTGTTCCCTCTCTGGTTGTGTTTCTCTCTGTCAAATAAATAAAATCTTTAAAAAAATAATTATGAGAGAGAGAGAGAGAGAAAGAGAGAGAGAATGAGCACACAGTGGGATGGGGAGAGGGGCAGAAGGATAAGAAAATCAGGCTCCCCACTGAGCAGGAAGCCTGAATGACCTAGGGCTGGATCTCAGGACCCTGGGATCATGACTTGAGCCCAGGCAGATGCTTAACTGACTGAACCACCCAGAAACCCCAATATTTATTTATTTCTTTAAAAGCAAATGTCTTAGTGATCATAATATCAACAATCACTTTTTTCTCTGGGGATATATATGCTACAGAAAAAAAATTGTTGAGGAACACCAATATTCTTAGTATAGATACTTCAATTTACTTATGGAAAATATCTGATTAGAATTCCAATAGCTTTACTGATTTCCAATGTAACATTGTTATTTTTGTTTTTGTTTTTGCTTATTTATTTATTTATTTATTTATATTGGTCACTGCACAGTACATCATTAGTTTTTGATGTAGTGTTCCAAGATTCATTGTTTACATATATCACCCAGTGCTCCACACAATATGTGCCCTCCTTAATACTCATTACTGAACCAACTCATCCCCCTACCCCCATACTCTCTAAAACCCTCAGTTTGCTCCTCGGAGTCCACAGTCTCTCATGGTTCATCTCACCCTATGATTTCGTCCCCCATCTTTTGAAAACTTTGTGAGTCTACATAGTTATGTTCTTTGAAAACAAGAGAATGAATCTAAAAATGTTCAAAATCAGTAGTAGCCTCAATACACCCCACACCCTGTTTTTCTAACAAGAGTCTTTGTATAGAAATCTTCTAGCTATTATGTCAATTATCCACAAGTTTTGGAGTTTTAAGAAGGCAACCCAGAATTTTAACAGTACCAGTATCAAAATAATTCCCATTCCACCTGCAGAAATAAAAACTTTTGAAGATTATCACATACACATTTGTTGAGATGAGATTTTTTTGTCTCTTTCTAAAAACAAAATAAGAAAACCCACCAATTTTCACTCTATGTTTGATACTTAATCAACTAAATATTGTTCATTTTTTGAGAAATCATATTTGATCTATACTTGCAACAGTTTGAATCATTTTTCTAGGTTTGTTATCAATATCAAAATTTCTCTTCAGTTTTTAAACGTTTTCTTAAGTTTTTATGAGATATCTTACTGTTATTGAACCAACATCAGTGATTTCTGAGTCTCGAGCAGTGCTATTCTAAGCTAAAAATATTCAGTGTCTATAATATCACTAACAGACTTTGTAAATAATCTAGATACAGTCCATAACAATTCAATGTTGAGTTATAAGTGTAAGGTGAAGAGAACCTGTCCTATCTATTGTTCACTCTTTGAGTTATATGATATACATTTTAAAAATAATAATAAATTGGGGCTATTTCCTGTGTTTGTTATTACACCTTCAACACACACACAAAAGGTGGGATATAGTTTGGCCAAAATTCTTATAGTGCCTATTTATTGGATGCCTATTTTATGAAAGGTGCTTTCCCAGTAAAAATTTATTTAATCCTCACAATGGCATGTATAAAATATTATTATATTTTATTTTAAATATAATCAAATTGAGTTTTTAAAAGCTATGCAATTTGTCCAAGTTCATATGGTTAATATGTAGTAGAGCCAGGATTTAAACTCAGGTATATCTGGTTCCAAAGTCTGTTATTTTTCATTACATAAAATTTCTTCCTTAGATTACTTTAAATGAGAAAAGTCCTGAAGAACTAAAGACATGTGTTCTTCATATGTTTGCTTATTTTCTTTGAGAAAGCTAGTTGCTTTGGTCCTTGAAAACTGAAATTTATTTACCATCAAAGTTAAAGCACTATTAATTTTCATAAACTAGAAATGTTTTTTTTCTGTGCCTGTTCCATTTTTACTGGCCTCTTGATTGTGAAATTGGGGGAAAGAAGACGACTGTGGTATTACTTCCAGGAATTTTGTCATATGTTATTAGGTTCATTTGAATGAAAAATTGTCTTTTTTAAGTTTTTATTTAAATTACCATTAATTAACATCAGTGTAATATTAGTTTCAGGTGTACTATACTGTGATTCAACACTTCCATACATCACCCAGTGCTCATCACAAGAACACTCATTAATCTCTGTCACTTATTTCACCTATTCCCCCATCCACCTCCCTTCTGAGGTAACCATCAGTTTTTTTTCTATAGTTAAGAGTCTATTTCTTGGTTTGCCTCCCTCTCTCTCTTTTTTCACTTTGCTTGTTTGTTTTGTTTGATTGAAATGCCACATATGATTGAAATAATACGGTATTTGCCCTTCTTGGACTTAAGTTGCTTAGCATAGTACTCTCTGGCTCCATCTATATTGTTGCAAATGGCTAGATTGCATTCTATTTATAGCTGAATAATATTCCATTATATTACATTTTCTTTCTTTATTCATCTATTAATGGACACTTGGGCTGCCTCCATAGTCTAGCTAATGTAAATAATGCTGCAGTAAACAGGGTGCATATATATCTCCAAATTAATGTGTTTATATTCTTTGGGTAAATACCCAGTAGTGTGATTACTGGATCATAGGGTAATTCTTTTTTTTTTTTTTTAAGGAACCTCTATATTGTCTTGCACAGTGGTTGTACCAGTTTGTCCTCCCACCAACAATGTATAAGGGCTCCTTTTTCTCCACATCCCTGTCAATAGCTGTTGTTTCTTGTGTTTTTTATTTTAGCCATTCTAACAGGTGTGACAGGATATCTCACTGTGGTTTTGATTTGTATTTCTCTTATAATGAGTGATGTTGAGTACTTTTTCACATGTCTGTTGGCTATCTGTATGTCTTTTTTGGAGAAATGTCTGTCCATGTCTTCTGCTAAATTTTTAATGGGATTGTTTGTTTTTTGGTGCTGAGTTGTATAAGTTCTTTATATATTTTTGGATATTAACACTTTATTGGATTTATCATTTGCAGAAGGAAAGTTTCATTCATTCTATGAGGCCAGACAAAGATACCACAAAAAAGAGAGCTATAGGCCAATGTCTCTGATGAACATAGATGCAAAAATCTTCAATAAAGTATTGGCCAACTGAATCCAACAATATATTTTAAAAAATCATTCATCATGACCAAGTGTAATTTATTCCCAGGATGCAAGGGTAGCTCAATATTTACAAACCAAATCAACATGATTCATTACATTAATGCAAGAAAGGATAAGAATTATATGATCATTGCAATAGTATAGAAAAAACAATTGACAAAGTACAACAACCAGCCATTATAAAAACCCTCAATGAAGTAGGTTTAGAGGGAAGATACCTCAATATAACAAAGGCTGTATATGAAAAACCTGCATCTAGCATCATTCTAAATGAGGAGAAATGGGCACATGAGTGGCTCAGTTGGTTAAGTGTCTGCTTTCAGTTTAGGTCATAATCCCAGGGTCCTGGGATTAAGTCCCACATCAGGCTCCTTGCTCAGTGGGGAGCCTGCTTCTTCCTCTCCCTCTGCCTGCTCCTCCCCTGATTGTGCTATCACTCTCTCTGTCAAATAAATAAAATATTTAAAAAAATAAATGGGGAAAAACTGAGAGTTTTTCTCCTAAGTTCAGGAACAAGACAAGGATGACCAGTCTCACCACATTTATTTAATATAGACATGCCATTTTTATTTGATTGTGAAATAGATAAAATTTCAGTCTTGTAAATTTATTGCATCTTAGTAATCTACTGAGAAAAGCAAACAAGTACCTATGGCCATGTTGTCCTTTCTAAATGATTTATTTCAGGTATATCATTACCTGTTAAATACAGCATTGTGCTTGCCAAAATGGAAATATATTTTGTGAAAGATTACAGAAGAATCAATACTATTTTCCTGTATAATTTGCTTTCATTCATCACCAAATAAAATTTTATCTATTGTTCCTTCTAGATGTTTTGACAAATATGAAAAAAATAAATCATTTCATGTTTTGAAGACCATCTCCTTTTCTCAGGTCTTTCCATCTAACTCAACCTGGTTCTCAGTTTAGCGAGAAGGATTTGCCTCATTGTCCTGTCTCTACTTCCTTACCATTTCTTACAGTGGGCAGTACTCACTCATTGTAAAGGAGACTGCATGCCAGATGTGTTTTATAGAGATTAAAAACTCCTCTGCCTAAGTCACTCCACTTGTCAAGATTTGATTATTAGAGAACAGTAGGAGAAGGAAAGGAAACGGGAAGTAGGATAATTCAGGGAAAGAAATGAAACATGTGAGACTTCGGACACAGAAACAAACTGAGGGACTTGGAGGGAGGGGGTGAGGGGATGGGAGAGCCTGGTGGTGGGTACTGAGGGCACCTATTGCATGGAGCACTGAGTGTGGGGCATGGGCAATGAATCTTGGAACATTGAAAAATAAAATAAGTTTAAAGTAAAAAAAAGATTTGATTATTTTTTTTCTTTAGAAATTCTTTTGGGTTGAGCATTAAAGTTATTTTGAATGCAAATATTATATGGGAAGGGTACATTATTACAAGACATTACCTTTCTTCTTTTTTCAATTTATGCAGTGTTGGAACACTTACTGTATGATAATGCACATGGATTATTTTTGAGAGGGTGAAAGATACATTAAAAAAAGTTATGTCAGAGTGTCAATCCTCAAGGAGCTTATTGGGAAATTAAGATATGTCCAGACTCTGACTATAATCCTGAGCAATAGCATGGACAAGACTGGATGGACCAGTTTGGAGAAGGCTGAGGGTAGACAATGGAGGGACAATATTGGGTAACACTCGTGTGTGTGTGTGTGTGTGTGTGTGTGTGTGTGTGTGTGTGTGTGTTATATCCTAAGGAGGAGAAAATCAAGCCCCCAACAAAATCTCAAAATTCTCTAAGTGCTTGCTCTTGTTGTAAGGATTTTTGCACATAATCATATACTGCTTGTTTGTTCTGCCATTCCAGGGAGTGGGATAAATTCTGCCTCATTAGTGAACCTTACAGATGACCAGGTGGTCATTGGAGTGAAAAATATGCTATATGTACTGATGTTGGAGAAGCAAGAAAATTACATTTTCAATATAATTTTCCTTCTCTTTGATTTCTTTCCATCTATTCTACATGCCTGGGACATCCTGTTAACCCCTAACAAACTCTACACTTATACTTGAAAACAGGACTTAAAAACATGTTTCCCATGGAAATGTGAAATGGCATACCCTCTGCAAGAAACAATATAGTGGTTCCTCAAAAAGTTAGAATTACCAAAAGATGCACCAATTCTACTTCTGTGTATGTACATGAATAAAAATTCGAACACTTGAACAGATATTTATATACCAATGTTCATAGCAGCATCATTTATAATTTACATATTGTGATCAACAGATGAATGGATAAAGGAAATTTGGTGTATATAGCACATCTTGGAGATATTGCAGGTTCAATTTCAGACCACTGAAATAAAACAAATATCATAACAAAGTGAACCAAATACACTTTTTGGTTTATCAGTGCAAATAAAAGTTATGCTTACACTATACTGTAGTCTATGAAGTGTGCAATAAATAGTATTATGTCTAAAATACCCTAATATATATATACCTTAATCAAGGATACTTTAGTACTAAAATATGTTAACTGTAATCTAAGCTTTCATCTACTTATGAGTTTTGCTGATTAAGGATATTGTCTTGATGTTGATGGCTGCTGACTGACCAGGGTGGTGAGTGCTGAAGGTTGAGGTGGCCATGACAATTCCTTAAAATAAGACAATGGTGAAGTCTGTTGCATCAGTTGACTCTTCTTTTCATGAACACTTTCTCTGTAGCATGCAGTGCTATTTGATAGACTTCTATCCACACTAGAATTTAATTCAAAATTGGAGTCAATCCTCTCAAACCCTGCCACTGTCTTATCAACTAAGTTTGTGTCATTTTCTACATTTTTGTTGTTTTTTTGACAATTTTTCTAGCATCTTACCAGCAGTAGATTTTATCACAAGAAGCTACTTTCTTTACTCATCCATACAAAGCAAGTCTTCATCTGTTAAAATTTTATTATGAGATTGTAGCAATTTAGTCACATCTTCTGGCTCCACATGCTAATTCTCATTTTCTTGCTGTTTCCATCGCATCTGCATTTACTTTCTCCACTGAAGTTTTGAAACCCTTAAAGTGATCCATAAGGACTGGAATCAACTTCTTCTAAACTCCTGTTAATGTTGATGTTTTGAGCTTTTTCCATGAATCATGAATGTTCTTAATAGCATCTAGAATGGTAAAATCTTTATAGGACATTTTCAATTTACTTCCCCCAGATCCATCAGAGGAATCATAATCTATTATGGTACTATAGCCTTACAACATGTATTTCTTAAATAATAAAATTTGAAAGCTGAAAGACTCCTCGATCCATGGATTGCAGAATGGATACTGTGTTAGCAAGCATGAAAAAAGTTAATCCTATCGTACATCTCCATCAGAGTTCTTGGGTGACCAGGTGCATTGTCACTTTTTGCAATGACATTTTGAAAGGAATTTTTATTCTAAGCAGTAGATCTCAACAGTGGGTCCCAAACGTTCAGTAAACCATGTTGCAAACAGATGTGCTATCATCCAGACTTTGTTGTTACACTGATAAAGAACAGGCAGAGTAGATTTAGCATACTTTGTAAGGGCCCTAAGATTTTAAGAATAGTAAATGAACATTGTCTTCAACTTACTTAAAGTCACCAGCTGTATTAGTTCCTAAAAAGAGAGTCGGTCTGAGCTTTGAAGCTTTGAAACCAGGCATTTATTTCTCCTCTCTAGCTAAGAAAGTCCTAGATGGCATCTTCTTCTTATAGAAAGCTGTTTCATCTACATTACAAATCTGTTGTTTGTGTAGCCACTTTTATTGATCATCTTACCTAGATCTTCTGGATAGCTTGCTATAGTTTCTATATCAGCAATTGTTCCTTTACCTTGTACCTTTATGTTATAGAGATGGCTTTTTTCCTTAAACCTCATCAATCAATCTCAGATAGCTTCAAGTTTTTCTTTTGCAGTTTCCTCACCTCTCTCAGTCTTCATAGAATTGAATAAAGTTAAGGCCTTGCTCTGGACTAGGCTTTGGCTTAGGGAATATTGTGATAGTTTTGATCTTCTATTTAGACCATCAAATTTTTCTCTATTTCAAAGATAAAGCTGTTTCTTTTTTTAATTGTGATAACTTTATTAGTTTATCTTACTCACATATGCCTGATGACAGATTGAAATATACCATGTATTGATTACATAACCTATTCTTTGCCTTTCTTCCTTATCATTTCTTCCTGGTCCTTCACAATTTGGAGCTTGTCTTATTTACTACTCATTCTATTTCCATTCCTTGCTTTCTTTTATTTGTTGCACTTTCTTTTCAGGTTTTATGCATTTTCTTTGTCTTTTTTTTTTATTATGTTCAGTTGGCCACTGTATAGTACATCTTTAGTTTTGGATGTAGGATTCAGTGATTCATTGGTGTGTATAACACCCAGTGCTCACCACAACATGGGCCCTCCTCAATACCCACCACATGACTATCTGCTCTCAAACTCCCTCCCCTCTGAAACCCCCAGTTTGTTTCCCAGGGTCCATAATGTCTCATAGTTCACCTCCCTTTCTAATTTCTCCCCCTTCAGTTTCCCCTCCATTCCCCTATGGTCCTCCATGCTATTGCTTATGTTCCATATATGAGTAAAATCATATGATAATTGTCTTTCTCTGCTTGACTTATTTCACTTAGCATAAACCTCTCCAGTTCCATCCATGTTGATGCAAATGGTGGGCATGCATCCTTTCTGATGGCTGAGTAAGAGTCTACTGTGTATTTGTACCACATCTTCTTTATACATTCTTCTGTTAAAGGGAATATAGGCTCCTTCCTCAGTTTAGCTATCATGGACCCTGTTTTTATAAACATTGGGTTGCAGGTGCCCCTTCTTTTCATTACATCTGTATCTTTGGGGTAAATACCTAGTAGTGCAATTGTTGGGTCATAAGGTAGCTCTATTTTTAACATCTTGAGGAAAATCCATACTGTTTTCCAGAGTGACTGTACCAGCTTGCATTCACACCAACATTCAAGAGGTTTCCCCTTTCTCCACATCTTTGCCAACACTTGTTCTTTCTTGTTTTGTTAATTTTTGCCATTCTAAATGGTATAAGGTCCTATCTCATTGTGGTTTTGATTTGTATTTGCCTGATAGCTAGTGATGTTGAATATTTTTCATGTTTCATCTTCTTTTTTTTTTAAAGATTTTCTTTATTTGACAGCGAGAAACACAGCGAGAGAGGGAACACAAGCAGGGGGAGTGAGAGAGGGAGAAGCAGGTTTCCCACTGGGCAGGGAGCCCGATGTGGGACTCGATCCCAGGTCTCTGGGATCATGACCTGAACTGAAAGCAGTCGCTTAACCAACTGAGCCACCCAGGAGCCCCTCATGTTTCATCTTCTTATCATTCATATGTTCCTTGGAGTAGCACTTTTTATTTTATTTATTTAATTTTTAAAATATTTTATTTATTTCTTTATTTGAGGAGGAGGTGGGCAGAGGAAGAGGGAGAAGCAGACTCCCCACTGAACAAGGAGCTCAACAAGGAACTTGATCTAAGGACCCTAGAATCATGACCTGAACTGAAATCAGAAACCTAACCGTGTTACTCAGGCACCCCTGGAGTAGCACTTAAAAAAAAGATTCACTTATTGATTTGAGAAAGAGGGAGGAGAGATAGTGTGTGAGTGCAGTGGGAAGGGGCAGAGGGAGAGAGAAAATCTCAAGCTGACTCCTCACTGAACACAGAGCCCAATGATCTCATGATCCCATGACCCTGAGATCATAAACTGGGATGAAATCAAGAGTTGGATGCTTAACTAACTGAGCCACCCAGGCACCCTTGAAGCAGAACTTTTAGTTACCTTCAAGGAATTTTTTTCTTTGCATTTAAAACTTGGCTAATGGGGGCGCCTGAGTGGCTCAGTTGGTTAAGCGACTGCCTTCGGCTCAGATCATGATCCCGGAGAACCGGGATCAAGTCCCACATCAGGCTCCCTGCTCGGCAGGAAGCCTGCTTCTCCCTCTCTCACTCCCCCTGCTTGTGTTCCCTCTCTCGCTGTGTTTCTCGCTGTCAAATAAAGAAAATCTTAAAAAAAAAAAAACTTGGCTAACTGTTGTTGCAAGAGACCTGTCTTGGCTTCTGACATGCCTTTCTCCCTAAGCTTAATCATTTTTTAGCTTTTGATTTAAAGTGAGAGGCATGTGGCTCTTCCTTTCTCTCGAACACTTAGAGGCTATTCTAGGGTTATTAATTGGTCTAATTTCAATATTTTTGTGTCTTAGGGAATATGCAGGCCTGAGGAGAAGGAGAGAGTTGGAGAGGCAATTTGTAAGAAATGCAATGTCTGAAGTCCAATAAAACGTAGAGCAATAATTGGGATAACACTTTACATGCTATGGAATATTATTGAGCATTAAAAATATAAAATTTTGACACATGCTACTATCTTGAAGACATGTTAAGTAAAATAACCTAATAAACAAGAGAACACATATTGTATGGTTCTACATACATGAGGTATGCAGAGCAGTCAAATTTATAAATATAGCAAGTATAATGGCATTTACCAGTACCTAGGGAAAGGGGTAATGTGGAGTTATTATTTAAGGACTATGAAGTTTCAGTTTGAAGTGATGAAACATTTTTGGAAATGGATGGTGGTGATGGTTTCAAAACAATATGAATGTACTAAATGCTACAGAACTGTTCACTTAAAAATGGTTAAAATGGCAAGGTTATGCTGTATATATTTTACTGCAATAAGAATTTTTGTAATTAAAAAAATGTGTCCCCAAGCATTCTCTAAGTAAGCAGAAGATTGTACGGCACTTTGACATTATAAACTTTACATAGAAACCAAAATTGGTATATTAGAAATCATTTACGTGAAAACAAAATGTTATTGTTTTTTTTACAATTACATTTTTAATTTTTCTTTGATGCTATGGAAGTATACAGAAAGTATATAGTTCTTGCCTACTAAGAACTTATAAATCTGTTAGATGGACAATACTAACATATGAAATGAAGAAAGAAAACTTAGGACCATGTGTGTCAAACATTACATATTACAATGTTAAACTCTATAGGCCATAACTACTGTGCAGTTCAAAGGAACCTGGGATTAGTGAAAGCTGAGTTACAAGTGATAATTTTATGGAAGAAATGATGGTTGACTTGGACTTAAAGAATTCATAATATTTAGAGAGCTGGAAGTATGACATTCTGAGACATAGAAGATAAGAAAATAAAAGCACATAGGTAGGAAATAATTTAGCTTATCGGTAGGACAGTGAGAATAAATATCTGACTAGAGAGCAGAGGAAATAACTAGTAAATAAAGTTAGGTCAGTTGGGGGTAGATTATTAAGTAGTTTAAAATATAGATCATTTTTAGAATTAAATTGTGTTTGACTAATTTTACCAGATATAGCCTCTCCCAACTTCCCAATAAAATCTTTTGAGACACACAGACACAAACAAAACTTCACAGCACAACTGAAATTTGGCACCAATAATAAATCAGTTGCTAAAAATATGGGAGAATATCTACTAATAGGCTGTTGGAATTGAATCTATACACATAAGTGTTGGCAAATATATGCTAAGTTGCTAGGGATAGAAAAAAATTGCTAGTTTGAAAGAAAATGGAAGAACAATTTTTACTTTGGCCTTTTTTCCATCTACTATTTTGTTCAGAATTTCAAATTCTGTACTAACCATAAAATTGAGTGCAAATCTTTCTATTGCTTGGGTTCTGATTTTTTATTCTTCTCCCACCATATTCATTTTGTCCCTATTAGTACTTAATTTCTAAATCCTATTTGAAACTGCAATCCCCATAATCATTCAGTCACGATGTAGTGAGAGTGTTATAATAGCGATATATTAATTCTGGAGTATGTAGTTTCCTGAAATAAAACACTATTGGCCAGCATGACAGAAAACTATCTGTCTTCTGAAAACCCATGTTCTTTTTATAGTATAGAGTTGTATTTGGAGGCAACTGTCCATCTAGGAATTGTACTCCTTGTCTTCCTCATATCTGGATATAGACTTGTTCTTTGCCAAAAGAAGGTGAGTGAAAGTGATATGTGTTACTTCCAGGCAGAAGTGGTTAAGAAGTAGGCATCCTCTCCACTGTGAATTTTTCTATCTTCTAGCTGAAGCTGAAGGATTCTAAGGCCCTAGGGAATGACAGAGCCATCTGATGAAAGGAGACTGAGTTTCTAAATCTCCACATGGAAGTTAAACCACTGAATATCTATTGAACAGCTGTTCTAGCAAGACATGAACTGGGATGAGCCATTGAAATTTTAGTTTATTTGTTATAGAACCTAGCATTACCATAAGCAACATAGCATCAGTGGACACAGTAGGGTATTTTTTAGCAATGTATATTGGTATAGTGGTTCTAAAAAATATGCTTCATATAATAAGAATCTTAGAGTATAAAATTGTGGGACAATAGATCTGTCAGTCTAGTAGAACGTAAATTTAAAAAAATTGGACTCTTGGAATTGGGCTGGGAATTATGCACAACACATGTTCACTATATAATAGTATATGCATCTCATGTATCCTGCCATATATGTCACCTCACTTTATCTTCACACTCCTATAGGTTAAGTAATAGAATCCTAGTTTGACAGATGAGGAAATTGAAATAACTCCCCAAGGTCATACAGCAAGTGGTGGAGCTAAGGTATGAACCCCAGTGTTTCTTATTTTAAAGTCACTGTAACTACTACTTTCTAACACTTCCTATGAAAGAGTTGAGAAAGTTTTTCTTCAACTGACAAATGGATAGAGAAAAAAGTTAAGGGAAATTCACATATACCATCTGTTACAAGTTTTTAGATCTAGACAGATTTATTTTATTCAGGAATGAGTAAGATGCAAAATAGTCAACTTGGAGATAATTACCATGTAACTGGTGCATATATCATACACAACTTGGATATAATCAGAAAGCAGCTTTAGTTTAATTTCCTATGACTTCTTCCAATCTATTATGTGAAATGAGTTCCTCTCTTGCCCCTGAATACAAATCAAGGAAATTTATATAACTTTTCCAGTTACTTTTAAGTAATAAGTATCTCATTTCAGCAATTAATATATCTACAAAGGTGTAAAAATTAAGCTGTAAACTTTATTGAAAGCCTCACTAATTTTCAAAGTCAGGCTTGCTTCCACGATCACTAACTTGAACAGGAAAGGGGTATGTTTTCTCTGTGTTGCATTTTCCTTCTCCTCCTCTATTTTGTTAAATTTTTGACTTCCTCTTCGTAATGAGAAGACAAAAAGGATAGGAAATTTACTGTACTTCCATCAGAATTAACGCATTCTCTGGGTATGATAGATGTTTAAGCTTGATTTTTTCATTCATGGAATACTTTATTACCTTCTTCAGAGACCACCTCATCATTGGACATAATTAAAAATTCTTCTGATGTTTGTGAATGTATCTACTTTGGCTTTTTATTTATGGTTCCTTATTCATCACAAGAATCTGACAATTCATCCCCTGTTTAAGTATCTTTCCCATGGCTTTACTTGGCCAGGCTCTAAGGAACTCTGCACTGGCTCTTTCTTGTGTGTGACCTACCTACATATGCTTTATAGGAAACATTCATGTATCCTTTGTCACAACAAATCTGGAAATGCATGCATCACTCAAATACAACTTCTTTTTGGTCTGCTCTAGGAGAAACAAGCCAACAAGTCTTGCCTTTTAGACTACATAGGTTTATGAGCCATACATAAATACAGTACAGAGAACATACTCTAAACTCTCCATATGATTCTGATGAGGACTCTTTTCTTCACCTTGTGATTAGGCGTAAGCATTTCTCACTATTCACACTTTGAGAAGGTAGTACTCAGTGTACCAACAATTCTTCCCGAAAATCTCTTCCTAAATTCCTAATCTTTTATCAAACTCTCCAAGCTTTATTATAAGCTAAAAATAAAGAGAATTTAAGATGGCAGAGGATTAGGGTGATGCTAAGCTTATCTCATCTCTCAAACACAGCTAAATAGTTATCAAATCTTTCTGAACATTCAAGAATTCAGAGTTCTGAAAGAACAAAAACTGCAAGTCTATAAGTAGAAAAGTGACCACATTTTGGAAGATAGGAGGTACAAAGAGTTTATTTGTGGCTGATATAGCTGTGTATACTGTGGCAAGGATACAGCCTGCTTATGGAGGCTACCACAAAGTATTATAAGCAGTGGATCACAAAATCTGAACCTTTAGAAGTCTGCTACTGTGGGGAAAGTTCTTGGCTTTAAGGTGCTCAGGTGGTGAAGTGGGATGGAATCCCAGGAGTCACAGCATGGTCTGAGGATCCCCTGGGTCACAAGAGGAATGGGTGGTTCCAACCTGCTGTGCTGTTTGCAGGCATAGTATTTGGGGAGCTTGCTGAGACCAGTGGGTCTTGGTGCTGGCTGTTTGCTCTGTTTTGCTGTAACTGCAAATGACTGTGCAGTCCTGTGACTGCTATCCTGGGACTGGATGGCAAATGACAAAAACATGGTGAAACCATCACCCAGAGGAACAACACAGGTCTATGCTTCAGGAGCCCCTAAAATTTGGAGTTTTGAAACCCAGGAATGTTCCTGAGAATAAAAAACAAGACAAAAACAAAAACTCAGACATAGACAGGGTAAATGTAGAATTCAGATAGAAACTGGGGACACAGTGGGGGTGATTGATTGTTTTTCTGTGAGGGCTCACTGAAGAGTGGAAGTCATGAACTTTCAGCTCCAGGGCTAGAGAGATGGGCACCACCATATTCATCCCACCCATCAGTGCTGAAATGCTTTAGGGAGCAAAACAATGCCACCTAGTGGAGGCTGGTACTGCTTACACCAAGCTCTGCCCTCTTGCAATCTGGAGGTGCATTTCTACTGAAACAAGCCCAACTGGGAATCAGCACAGCTTGTCCTTCCCCCAGAAGATCAACACAAACAACTCCCTCATACCAAGTCTATTGATCACAGAGTACTGAAAATCTTCAGCTCTTGGGGAAATAAGACATAGCTTCCTTTTTACTTTTATTCTTTATTATTATTGTTATTATTAATTTATTTTCTTATATATATTTATTTTCAGATGTTTTTCTTTCCTTTTTTTTTTTAAATTTTGGGATCTAGATTCTTTTAACAAGCAGACCAAAACATCTTCAGGATGCAGTTTTTCTTATTTTTGTTTGTTTATTTATTTGTTTTGTTTTCTTTCTTTTTTTCCCTTTCTTTTTTTTTCTTTCCCAGACAAAATGATGAGATGGAGAAATTCATCCCAGTAAAAAGAACAAGAAATAGAACTCATGGCCAAGGATTTAAGCAATGCAGACATAAATAAGGTGTTTGAACTAGAATTTAAAACAACAATATAAGCATATTAGCTGGGCTTTAAAAAAAAAAAAACACAGAGAAAACACTCAAAAATCCCTTACTGCAGAGAAAAGAGAATTAAAATCTACTCAGGCCAAAGTCAAAAATTCTATAACTAAGATACAATCCCAAATGGAGACCAAAAACAAGGATGGGTGAAATACAGGAGTGAATCTGTGATATAGAAGATCAAATAATGGGAAAAAATGAAGCTGATAAAAAGAGGGAAATAAAGGTAATGGACCATGAAGGTTAACTTAGGGAACTCAGCAACTTATTAAAATGTAATAATATTTGTATCATAGACAATGAAGAGAGAGAGAAGAAGAGGTAGGTTTATTCAAACAAATTATAGTTGAAAACTTCCCTAACCCGAGAAAGGACACAGACATCAAAATCCAAGAAACACAGAGAACTGCACTTAAATTCAACAAAAGTCAACCATTACCAAATCATATCATAGTCAAATTCACAAAACTTACAGACAAGGAATGAATCCTGAAAGCAGCAAGGGAAAAACGTGCTTAACCTACAAGTAAGACAGATCAGGTTTACAGTAGATCTGTCCACAGAAACGTGGCAGGACACAAAAAAGTGGCAGGAAATAGTCAAAGTGCTGATTCAGGAAAATATGCAGCCAAGTATTCTTTACCTAGCATGGCTGTTATTCAGAATAGGAGAGATGAAGAGTTTCCCAGACAAACAAAAACTAAAGAAGTTTGTGACCACTAATCCAGTCCTACAAGATATCTTAAGGGGGGGCTTTTTTTAAAAAAAAAAGATTTTGTTTATTTATTTGACAGAGAAAGAGAGATCACAAGTAGGCAGAGAGGCAGGCAGAGAGAGCATGGGAAACAGGCTCTCTGCCAAGCAGAGAGCCCGACGCAGGCCTCGATCCCAGGACCCTGAGATCATGACCTGAGCCAAAAGCAGAGGCTTTAACCCACTGAGCCACCCAGCCCCCTAAGGGGGGCTTTTTGAGTGGAGTAGGAGAAGACCAAAACAACAAAGACTAGGAAGGAACAGAGAACATCACCAGAAATACCAACTCAACAAGTGAAAAATAGCAAAGATAAATTCATATCTTTCAATAATCATTATGAATGTAAATGGAATAAATGCTCCAATCAAAAGACATAAGGTATCAGAATGGATAAAAAAATAAGACCCATCTATATGCTGCCTACAACACACTCATTTTAGACCTAAAGACACCTGCAGATTGAAAGTGAGGGGTTAGAGAACCATCTATCATGCTAATGGAAGTCAAAAGAAAGCTGGAGTAGCCATACTTATATCAGAGAAACTACATTTTAAAACAAAGAATATAAGAAGAGATGAAGAAGGGCATTACATTATAATTAAGGAGTCTATTGATCAGGAAGACCTAACAGTTGCAAATATTTATGTCCCCAACTTGACAGTATTCAAATATATAAATCAATTAATAATAAACACAAAGAAACTCATTGATAATAATGCAATAATAATAGGAGTCTAACACCCCAATTACAGCAATGGATAGAACATCTAAGCAAAAAATCAACAAGGAAACAATGGCTTTGTATGAAACACTGGACCAGATGGACTTCACAGATTATTCAGAACATTTCATCCTAAAGCAGCAGAATACATATTCTTTTCACATCCACATGGAACATTCTCCAGAATAGATCACATTCCAAGTCATAAATCAGCCCTCAACAAGTACAAAAAGTTCAAGATCATACTGACCTGCATATTTTCAGACCACAATGCTATGAAACTTGAAGTCAACCCTAAGAAAATACTAGGAAAGACCTCAAATACACAGAGGTTAAAGAACATCTTACTAGAGTATGAATGGATCAACCAGGAAATTAAAAGAAACCATATATATATACATATATATGGAAGAAAATGAAAATGAAAACAAAACAGTCCAAAACCTATAGGATGCAACAAAGGTGGCCCTAAGAGGGAAGTATATAGCAATACAGGTCTATCTTAAGAAGCAAGAAAGGTCTCAATTACATCACTTAACCTTGCTACTAAAGGCTCTAGTAAAGAAACAGGAAATAAAGTCTAAAGCCAGGAGAAAAAGGGAAATAAGAAAGATTGGAGTAGAAATAAGTGATACAGAAACAGACAAAAAACCCCAGAATGGATTAATGAAACTAAGAGCTTGTTCTTCAAAAGAATTTATAAAATTGATAAAGCCTTACAAAAGAATTAATAAAATTTATAAAGCCCTAGCCAGCCTTATAAAAAATAGAAGAGAAATAAACTAAATAGATGAAATCATGAACGAAAGAGGAGAGATACAAACAACACAGCAGAATTACAAACAATTATAAAAGAATACTACAAAAAATGATATGCCAACAAACTGGTAACCTGGAAGAAATGGACAAACTCCTAGAAACCTACACACTACCAAAACTGAAACAGGAAGAAATAGGAAATTGGAACACATCCATAATCAGCAAAGAAATTGCTTTAGTAATAAAACAAAATATCCCAACAAACAAAAGTCCTGGGCCAGATGGATTCCCAGAGAAATGCTACCACACATTTAAAGAAGAGTTAATACTTATTCATCTCAAACTGTTCCCAAAAAATGGAAATGGAAGTAAAACTTCCAAATTCCTTCTATGAAGCTAGCATTACCTTGATTCCAAAACCAGAGAAAGACCCTACTAAAAATGAGAAGTGCAGGCATGTATATGAACATTAATGTGAAAATTCTCAGTAAAATACTAGCAAGTCAAATTCAACAGTACATTAAAAGAATTATTCACCATTATCAAGTGGTATTTATTCCTGGGCTGCAAGGGGGGCTCAATATTCGCAAATCAATGTGATACAAACTAATTAAAAGAAAATATGGGGCGCCTGGGTGGCTCAGTCATTAAGCATCTGCCTTCGACTCAGGTCATGACCCCAGAGTCCCAGGATCGAGCCCTGCATCGGGCTCCCTGCTAGGCAGGAAGCCTGCTTCTCTGTCTCACTCCCTCTGCTTGTGTTACCTTTCTAGTTGTGTTTCTCTCTGTCAAATAAATACATAAACCTTAAAAAAAGGTTAAGAAACATATGATCTTGTCAATAGATGCAAAAAAATCATTTGACCAAATACTTCATCCTTTCTTTATAAAAGCCCTCAACAAAGTAAGAATAGATGGAAAATACCTCAATATAATAAAGCTATATATGAAAGACCCACAACTAATATCAACCTAAATGGGGAAAAATTGAGAGCCTGCCCTCTACAGTCAAGAATAAGACAAGAATGTCCATTCTCACCATTACCATTAATTACTATTTAACATAGTACTAGAATTCTTAGCCTCAGCAATCAGACAACAAAATGAGATAAAAAGCATCCAAGTTGGTAAGGAAGAAGTCCAACTTTCACTATTTACAGATGACATTATACCCCATGTAGAAAATGGGGTAGACTGAAAGACTCAACCAAAAAAACTGCTAGAACTAATACATGGATTCAGTTAAGTCACAGGATACAAAATCAATGTGCAGAAATCTGTTGTGTTTATATATACCAATAACAAAGCAGCAGAAAAAGAAATGAAGAAATCAATCCCATTTACAGTTGAACCCAAAACAATAAGATACCTAGAATTAAACCTAACTAAAGGGGTAAAAATTCTATACTCAGAAAACTATAGAACACTATGAAAGAAATTGAAGAAGACACAAAGAAATGGAAAGACATCCCATGTTCATGAATTAGAAAAAAATAAATATTGTTAAAATGTCTAAATTATCCAAAGCAATTTATGTATTTAATGCAATCCCTATCAAAATACCAATAGCATTTGTCACAGAGCTAAAACAAACAATTTTAAAATTTGTATGGAACCACAAAAGACCACAAATAGCCAATGTAATCTTGAAAATGAAAAACAAGGCTGGAGGCATAACAATTCTGGTCTTAAAACTATACTACAATGCTGTAGTGACCAAGACAGTACAATCCTGGCACAAAAACAGACACATGGATCAATGGAACAGAATAGTAAATGCAGAAATGGATGCAAAACTATATGGTCAACTGATCTTCAACACATCAGGAAAGACTATCCAATAGAAAAAGACAGTCTCTTCAACAAATGGTATTGGGAAAACTAGACAGAACATGCAGATGAATGAAACTGGACCACTTTTTTCCACCATGAACAAAAAGAATTTCAAAATGGTGCTATGAACATTGGGGTACATATGGCCCTTCTTTTCACTACATCTGTATCTTTGGGGTAAATATCCAGCAGTGCAATCGCAGGGTCATATGGTAGCTCTATTTTTAAATTTTTAAGGAGTCTCCACACTGTTTTCCAAAGTGGCTGCACAAACTTGCATTCCCACCAACAGTGTAAGAGGGTTCCCCTTTCTCCGCAGCCTCTCCAACACTTATTGTTTCCTGTCTTGTTAATTTTGGCCATTCTGCTGGTGTAAGGTGGTATCTCAGTGTGGTTTTGATTTGAATTTCCCTGATAACTAGTGATGATAAGCATTTTTCATGTGTCTGTTAGCCATTTGTATGTTTTCTATGGAGAAGTGCCTTTTTATGTCTCCTGCCCATTTTTTTGATGTGTTCATCTTCTTTTTGGATGTTGAATTTGAGTAGTTCTTTACAGATGAATGGATAAAGAAGATGTGGTACATATATACAATGGAATGCTACACCTCCATCAGAAAGGATGAATATCCAACTTTTGTAGCAACATGGACTGGATCAGAAGAGATTATGCTGAGTGAAATAAGCCAAGTAGAGAAAGTCAAGTATCACATGGTTTCACTTACTTGTGGTGCATAAGGGGTAATATAGAGGACAGTAAGAGAAGGAAAGGAAATGGGAAATAGAGTAATTCGAAGAGAGAAACTAAACATGAGATACTTTGGACTCAGAAACAAACTAAGGGTTTTGGAGGGAAGGGGGTAGGGAGATGGGAGAGCCTGGTGGTGGGTACTGAGGGCACGTATTGCATGGAGTATTGGGTGTGGGGCATAAACAGTGAATCTTGGAACATTAAAAAAATAAAATTAAATTAAAAAAAGAAATTCAAAATGTATTAAAGACCTAAATATGAGACAGTAAACTATCAAAATCCTAGAGAAGAACACAGGCAGCGACCTCTTTAACCTTGGTTGTAGCAAGTTCTCATTAGACACATTGTGGGAGGCAAGGGAAACAAAAGCAAAAATGAACTATTGGGACTTCATCAAGTTAAAAGCTTCCTGTGCAGTGAAGGAAACAATCAACAAAGCTAAAAGGCATCCTACATAATGGGAGAAGATATATTTAAATGACTTATCTGATAAAGGGTTGATATCCAAAATCTAAAGAATTTATCAAACTCAACACCCCAAAAGTAAATAATCCAATTAAGAAATGGGCAGAAGACATGAATAAAAATTTTTCCAAAGAAAACATCCAGATGGCTAACTGACACATGAAAAACTGCTCAATATCACTCATCAGCAGGGACATACAAATCAAAACCATAATGAGATACCACTTCACAACTGTCAGAATGATTAAAATTAACAACACAAAAAAACAACAGATATTGATGAGGATGCAAAGAAAGGGGAACAATCTTTCACTGTTGGTGAAAACGCAAAATGGTGCAACCACTCTTGAGAACAGTATGGAGGTTCACTGGAAAGTTAAAAATAGACATACCATGTGATCCAGCAATTGCACTACTAGGTTTTTACCCAAAGGACACAAAAGTACAGAGTCCAAAGGGTACATGCATTCTGATGTATATAACAGCATTATCAAGAATAGCCAATCTATGGAGACATCCCAAATGTCTATTGACTAATGAATGGATATCTCCAAATATTTATACATATATACATATATATTTTAATATTACCGAGCCATCAAGAAATGAAATATTTCCATTGGCAATGATGTGGATAGAGCTAGAGTGTATTATGCTAAGTGAAATAAGTCAGAGAAAAACAAATACCATAAGATCTCATTCATATGTGGAATTTAAAAAAGAAAATAGATGAAGGAAGAAATAGATAAGGAAGAAAATAGATAAACATATGGGAATGGGAAAAGAAAAAAAAGGAGGTAAGGAATCAAACCATAAGAGATTTAAAGATGAAGAACAAACTAAGGGTTGATGGAGGGAGTTGGTAGGGGATGGGCTAGGTGGGTGGTTGGTATTAAAGAGGGCATTTTTTGTGATGAACACTGGGTGTTGTATGTATGTGAAGAATCACTGAATTCTACTGCATATAACAATATTGCACTGTATGTTAACTAACTAAAATTTAGATTTCAAAAAGTTGAAAGTAGTATATTCAATTGAGATGTTGAAACCAGTATTCAGCAATCTTTGTAAATCCTACCTGGTGGACTTCCACTTGTTATATGTGGTACCAAATATTTTCAGGCTTCAGACAAAATTCAAACTTAAGTGTTTCCATTTAACATCATTTTACAAAAGCTAAACTAAACAAAACAATAAAAACTGAATAAGGGAAAGAAATATTGAGTAGTACATAGGAAGATCTCAATTCTAAAATAATCTAATTTAAAAAATTAGAAGTATTTTTATAAAGCATCATGACATCATAAAGTAGCTACAAAAGGACATTGTTTTTAAATGGGGGTCTAATTTTCATGCCAACTTTATCCACCAATGGGATATCAAAAGAGCCAATCAAAGGGAATTGTTTGAATTGTATCTCTTGCTTTCTAGGGACATGTTGGAACAGATTTTGAGGACTAAAAGTTACATTGCTCCAAACATTAGTATTTATAATTCTAAGAAAATAAGAAGAATGATACCATCCCCTATTTCTATGAGTGCTATCCAGAAAAACAGAATCATTTGTGAAGGGCTTATGAATGTGAGGAAAAGTATTTTTTGACAATAAGTGATTCATTTAAATAATCTTTGATTTAGCTCTGTTTAAGAACATAGAACTAAAAAAATAACCTACTTTGGGATAATTAATTGCACTTACTTGTTGGAAAGACAACTTTTCCTAAGTTCAATGTCTGTTGAAATAGTGAACAATGAGATTAGTGACACTGAAAATGGAGAACATGTACCCAGCAATTGGAGCTGTACCTTTGATGTGATGAAGATTCCATTAGCAGTAGTATAGCTCACATTTTGTTAGCTATCTTGGTAATGGCAGACAATGTAGCCTCAGAAAAGGTCACTTAATAGAGAAGTAATGTAGAATAATAATGATAGGGGAGCTGAAAATCATCAGAAAAGCTTCAGCGTCACTGAAGCAGTGTCGTTACTGTGTGCAGGAAGAGGATTTAAAGGATTTTGATAGGATGACCATAGAATTTATTTTTTAAAGTTGGGTACATTTTAAGAGTAGAAGGGGCATATTAGTAATTTTGCCAGTACAGTAGATATAAACTAAGACTTCCTGGGCTAACTGGGGCATATTACCATGCTGGATTGGAGGAATAATAATTTCTCTGGATTGAGGGGCAGAATCAACAACAAATATAATCATTATCCATGCTTTTGGTAGCTTAATATGTGTGTAGCTAAGGCATACACAAGTAATGTCCCCTATATACTTTTAGGGTGGCACTTAGGACTCACTAAAGACCAGTCCATATTCCTGTTTCCTCTTATTCAATTATTTCCCAAGACATCTATTCTTAGACATAAATTATCTACATGTTCCTAGTCCACATAAATTTGGAATAATTTATAATCTAGGCCTTGAATTAAAACATCTGAGGAATTTTGCTTATCTTAACTTGCTGCCTTTGAAAAGCTTTAAGCTTTTCAATGATATTTAGAGAGTTATTAAATTGATATAGGGAGTATGAGGGGAAAAGTAGGTGACTGAGTGGTTGGAAGAATAACAGCAAAGGCTAAAGAACTTAATTTTCAGGTGGAGGATTATGAAGTTCTTACAGAGTTTGCAGAACTGTAGAAGCATTCAATTGAATTTAGTAATATTTAACACCTGTTCTTTTTTTTTTTTTAAGATTTTATTTATTGGACAGTGAGAAACACAGCAAGAGAGGGAACACAAGCAGGGGGAGTGAGAGAGGGAGAAGCAGGCTTCCCGCAGAGCAGGGAGCCCGATGTGGGGCTCGATCCCGGTCTCCGGGATCATGACCTGAGCCGAAGGCAGTCGCTTAACCAACTGAGCCACCCAGGCGCCGCCTTAACACCTGTTCTGTGCTACATATTATCTGTCCTTGATAAGTTTATACTCTGTTTGAGGATACCAGAAATGTACACATGAAACAATTACTGCACAAAACATATGATCAAATGCAAAGTATGAATTCCAGAGAATGAATACTATGATATGGCATGGGCTAGAAGGTGGTGAGGGGGGAAAAATTTCTTAGGCATAACATCCTACCAAAACAGATATTTCATCACTTTGTAAACGTGGTGAAAGACAATGTGACAGAAATGGCTGATTGATCACCAAAAATCTATGCTCTTCCCCTTCCATAGTTTGGAGTTACCATCTAAAGAGAGCTCGTGAGTCAAATACAACATCTCCCTAACATGGACTTTGCATTCTTTTGTGACCACATGACTAGTTTTGAATAATGAAGTGTCAGGAGAAATATGTAGGTCAACTTGGAAAGAGCTTATTTTTATAAAGTTGGTGTGCTTTTGCTGCACTGAGTACCTCCATCTGCCAGGTGAATACAAAGTATTCCAAGGATCTGGAAAGGTACCTAGGTCCCTGTATCACCATGTAGAAGAAAGTTGTACACTGACCATAAACAACTGCATTTTATTTTTTCACTAGTGAAAAATGCACTTTTATTTTGTTAATTTGGAACTTTCCAAAAAGGAAATTTGGCTTTTCCTTTATTACAGCGATTAAGATTACCCTAAATAATATGAACACTGTTTTACAAGAGTCTTCACAAATAAGCCATCTAACAGTAACCTAGGATTTAATTGTTACTGGTACCTATGATCCGTTATTCAATACAATTAGGAAATGCATTAGCTTCCTCCATTTGTATTTACCTAGTAATAAGTGAGTCTAAAAGAAGAGGAGGAAATAATGATTATTCACCTAACCCTTCAGTCTCCTCACTCATTTTAAATAATTTTGAAGCTGGCTTGTGGTGTATGGGTGGCTCAGTTGGTTAAGCATCCAAGTCTTGATTTCAGCTCATGTCATGATCTCAGGGTTCTGAAACTGAGCCCCATGTCAGGCTCAGTGCTTAGCAGGGAGTCACTTCTCTCTCTCTCTCTCCCGTTCCTTCTCCTTTTACCCTCACTCACATTCTCTCTCTCAAATAAATAAGTTAAATATCTTAAAAATAAATAAATAATTTTGAAGCTGGCTAAATTAAATTGTTGATATTTTTACTTGCAGGATAAAACAGTGAAACAAATTAGAGAAAACTCCAAGTCTGGAATCTAAAAATATTCAGAATAGTTTGGAAGGGTAGCACTTTTTACCTGAACAAATTTATTTATATTGTGTGAAAAATGGTATATTAAATTAGAGCTTAGTATATCTACCCCCTACCTGGTTCTAAATTCCAAAATTTAAGAATTCTTTGTCTTTGGGTATACTGACTATCAATAGCATTAGGTTTCTCTCAATTGTGAAATTTTAACTAAAGGCTGAAGCATGGGCTAAAGAGTTTTTATCTTATTTATTTAGCAGTGAGATAGCATCAGAAGTGTTAAAGTAGCAGAATTTCATGTTGGGGGCACTGTTTTTAGCAGATTGATCTGTGAAGACTGTCACAACAGACTAGAATTGGTAGGAGAGTTACAGCAGATTATTGTAACACTCCAGGCAAGAGAAAATAAGCAAACTTTACTAAAGTACATATAGGCAGACTTGAATAGAGAAATACCTTATGTTCCTTCCTTGGGTGAATGAAAATATAATTCTCTCAAAATTAATCTTAAATTTAACACAAACCCAGGAAATTTGCAGTAGAATTTTTTACTATATATCTTAGTAAAATGATTCTGAACTTTATCTGAAAATAAAAATACCCTTGCAAGATAGGCATTTGAAATGAGTAATAAGAGGGAGAACTTATCTTACTGCATATTAAAATATATAGTTAGGGGCACCTGGGTGGCTCAGTCATTAAGCATTTGCCTTCAGCTCAGGTCATGACCTCCAGGGTCCTGGGATCAAGCCCCACATTGGGATCCTTGCTCAGTTATCCTGCTTCTCCCTCTCTCACTCCCCCTGCCTGTGTTCCCTCTCTAGCTGTGTTTCTCTCTTTCAAATAAATAAATAAAATCTTTAATATATATATAGTTATAGTATAGTTACAGTTACAGTTATATTTATATTTATATTTATAGTTATAGAAGTTGTTGTAATAATTAGAAATGGCTACCAGTGCTTGAATAGGCAAGTAAGTCATGGTGAGAAAATCAATCAAGTAATAGAAATTGGCCTAACTATATGTTATTTTATGATAAGGGAATATTTAAAAAGCAGCTTCAAAATTAAATAATATTTTGGAGCAAATTTCTATTTAGGAAAATTAAAATAAATTAATTCATGTTTGTGAGATAGAGCAGTATTTCTCAGGGTGGGGTTCATGGCCATCACCATCAGTATCACATGAGCATTTGTTAGCAATGCAAGTTCTTAAATTCTTAGACCCTATCCTAGAAACTCAGAATCAGAAATTCTGAGGGTGGTGCCTAGCAATCTGTGTTTTAACGAACTACCAAAACAATTATGGTGCTCGTAAAGTTTGGGCACCACTAAGCTATATTTTGCTGTAGTCACAAATCATAACTGATATTTCAATGGCTTAGAAAAATAAGGCTTGGGGTGCTTGGATGGCTTAGTTGTTCAAATAGCTGACTCTTGATTTCAGCTCAGGTCATGATCTTAGGGTTGTGAGACTGAGCCCCACTTTGAGCTCTGCATGGAGTCTGCTTGAGATTCTCTTTTTCCCTCTGCCCTTCACCCAACTTGCGTTCAGCTTTATTTCTCTCTCTCTCTCTCTCTCCCTCTCTCTCTCTCTCAAATAAATAAATAAATAAATAAATAAATAAATAAATAAATTTTAAAAACAAAACAAAACAAAACCTAAGGCTTATTTCTCACTTAAAGTACATGTTAATTGGTGATTGACAGTGGGTCTCTGTTGACAGAGGTACCAGTATCTTAGAGTTGTATTTCCTGGAGCATGTGACCACCTTAGACATGGCAGAAGGGGAAGAGACAGCTGGAGTGTTATGAGTTGAATCTTTTATTCTTTTCTACAAATCACCAGAACTACTCATATGATCCTCCCTAATAGTTCGGAAAATGAGGAAAAATAGTTGAAGTGTTTCGTGGTCAATATTATCTTTACCACAGACCTTTATATCATATCTTATCAAAATATGGCAAATGGAAGAAATATTTAAAGGCAAAAATTAAATCCATACTATAGGAAAATATAAGTCAATGTTTGTAAAATATTTGTCATGGGGAATGGCTTTCTAAGAATGTTAAAAAGCAGAAATCATAATGAAAATAATGACAGATTTGACTGCATAGTAATTAAAAGTATGTCAAAATAAAATAAACCAAACTTAAGAAAGATGTAGGAAGCTACTTTTGCATATATAGTTAATGATATTAATATGTAAGAAATTCTTAAATCAAAAGGAAAAAGAAAAATATCCCAATAGAAGGATGAAAATTGACATAATAAAAATATTTTATCTCAATAATTATCAAGGGAATGAAAAAAATTAAAGATTTTATTTATTTGACAGAGAGAAACACAGCGAGAGAGGAAACACTAGCAGGGGAAGTGAGAGAGGGAGAAGTAGGCTTCTCACTGAGCAGGGCTCAAACCCAGGACTCTGGGATCATGACCTGAGCAGAAGTCAGACACTTAATGACTGAGTCACCCAGGAGCCTCTCAAGTAAATGAAAATTAAAACAAGATATTAGACCCCATCTCCAGAAAGTCATAAGAAAAAAATATAATACACAGTGTTGACAAGAACATGAGAGATTTCCATCAATTGCTCTGGAATATAATTGGTCCCACAATTCTGAATGAAATGGTGATAATATATATCAAAATCCTTAACATTGTGTGCATATTTCAAAGTAGAAATTTCACTTCTAGAAATATTATCCCAGGAAAATTCTGATAAGTGTAAAATATTATATGCACATATGCTATTCA
The DNA here is from genome assembly GCA_004023965.1 of Spilogale gracilis. NCBI lineage: Eukaryota > Metazoa > Chordata > Mammalia > Carnivora > Mephitidae > Spilogale > Spilogale gracilis. The sequence goes on from PITA01013276.1 coordinate 46,236, forward strand.
AGAAGACTGAGTTGTGGTTTACAAGTGGCCACAGTTTCCCAAGGTACAACAAAATGGATGTACCTAGAGTGTATTATGCTAACAGATATATCAAAGTAAGACAAATACCATATAATTCCACTCATATGTGATATTTAAGAAGTAAAACAAACATGCAAATGGGAAACGAAAGAGAGAGAGAGAGAGAGAGAGAGAGAGAGAGAGAGAGGCACAAACCAAGAAACACACTCTTAACTATGGAGAACAAACTGAGGCTTACCAAAGGGGAAGTGGGTGAGGAGATGGGTGAAGTAGATGATGCAGATTAAAGAGTATGCTTATCATGATGAACACTGTATAATGTATAGAATTGTTGAACAATATTGTACACCTGAAGCTAATATAACACTATAGGTTAACTGTACTGAAATTAAAATAAAATTTTTAAATGGGGGAAATTTACATCTCTATCTGTAGGTGATATAAATAATGTTGATGTACATTTACTGGTATATAGTAAATGAAGAAAAACAGGTTACAGAAAAACATACTTGGCATAAGCCCATTTCCCATGTTTTTTCCCCCCTCACGACAAGCTCCTTTGTGGGGAACCACTTTCACTTTTTTCCCAAATGGTTATTTCTAATACTTCAGGTCTTGTTTTAAATCTTACTTCATCAGATGTGATAACCACATTTACATTAAGTACCTCCTGTCAATTCTAATCATAGCATGCTATTTGTTTTATCTCTTATAGCACTAATCACAATCTGTAATTTTTTTCTGTTGCCTATTTCTTCCACTAGAAGTAAGTTGGTGAAAATTAATTTGTTTTGTGCACAGGTATATCACTAGTAATTAACAGAATGCCTGATACATAATAGGAGTTTCATAAAAAGTTAAGAGGTAGAAGAAAGGAAGATAAAGAAGGAAAGAGAAAAAAAAAAGGAAAGAAGAACATAGGAGGGAGGATGGAAAATCCATATGGAAAAATTCTGGAAAAGTTTATGTCAAAATACTTGACAATGGTAATTTTTTAAAAGTAAGGTAGATGATTTTAATTTTTTTTCACCAGACTGACTGCTTTTTCTGAAAATTTTTTGATGTAATGAGTTTATGTTACTTTTATAAGAAAAAAAAGAAATGCAAAGTATTTATATTTTAACAAGAGGAAAGGCTATAAAAATAATGAGAAGCTGAATTGAGGTAGTGACAGTAGGGATGGAAAGGAAATAGTAAATGTTAGAGATATTCTGGAGATAGAATGAACAGGAGTTGGAGGAGCATGAGGAGGAGGACTCAATAATGACACTCATACTCTAAGAGTTATAATACAATTAGAGAATGTTTCACAGTTTTCTTTAACCCTAATAGGTTCTTCTCATAACCTTTCTTTTCATCTCATTTTGGAGGGCATGGTATAACACATTTTGTGTTAGAAATGCACTTAAGATACCAATGGTGATGTCTGAAAACTGTTATCGTGAAGAGAGAGAGGGATTAGTGGCTGGATTAGTCTGGTCTGGATTAGTGGCTGAGGAGATAAGAAGGGGAAGGATTAAAGAAAGGTATAGAATATATAGGTATAGATAGAATTCTCATAATGAGCCTGTGTATGTGTGAGTTGAATAGGGGCCAGAGGCAGGAGGAAGAAGAAACATTTGATTATCAACAAGTTTCTTGCTTGTGCTACTGAGAAAATATGGTGATGTTTCCTGGGGAGGGTGGGATATGGACTCAGAAGCAGAAATTTTTCTGGTAGTCTTGGTTTAGAGGAGGAGTCTATATTCCCTCATTTTGGGAAGTGACCAATTAAAGGCAATGATGTCAGGCTTCAGTCTTGAGCAGGGGATGTTTTTATTTGCAATAAGGAACACATGATGAGGATCAAAATTGGAAGTTTTTGTACCCTTTGAAACATCGAAGTAGAAATGTTTACTATTAGTTAGATCTATATATCTGCAGCTCAGGGAACATTTTGGGGGTAGAAATATTGTTCATCATGGGTTATCAGGTTATAGGTGTTAAATGAAATAGAGATGTACAGAAACAACAACATTTTAGCCTGACTTTCTCAAAAAACTTTATCTCTCCCTCTCCCACCTAATAATTTAGGTGTCTACAATTGTCATACTACCCCACTGTTGAAAGTACCTAGCCTGCAATTGACTACTGTCTGTGTTCTGTTGAAATAGTTTTTGTGATTCCTGACACTTGTTTCTTGTTTCTTCCTTCTGCTTTGATGATTCCTTCTAGTTGTCTACACATGCAATTAGGAAAGAGCCAGAGTGATGTTGGACAATTATATTTCAACTGTTGTTTTGAGTTCTGAAATCATTCTGCAAAATTGAAATAAAATAAATAAGTCATCAGAGTAACTTAGAAAATAGTTCCTGGTCCACATGCATGTGGTTAATAACGTATGATTTAAGTACACATATAGTAAGAAGGGTTGATTTTTACTTTTTATTACTGGTACACATGCATGTGGTTAATAACGTATGATTTAAGTACACATATAGTAAGAAGGGTTGATTTTTACTTTTTATTACTGGTAAAAAATAGTTTGCTTAATGCTTTCAACCATGTACTGTAGGTCACTTTACACATATCTAACCTCCCCAGATTAGGACTCCAAAAGTGAAGATAAAAAATCTCCAGAGAATAAAATAAATACTAAAGAATTAGTAAGAAGTAATGTTTTAGCAGTGAAAAGCCTGGGAAGAACTACAGATGATGCTTTCCCTTCATGCAACTTACTGCTCCTTATCCAGTCTACTGTTCATTAGGATAAAAGTATTCTATTCATTTTCTGATGAGGAATAATTCACTTTAATAACATTTTCTCTTTTATTCAATGAGTGTCAGAAAAATATATTAAAACAAATAGTTTTCACATTTCTCTAGTTGCAGAATATTTGTCTTTTTTTAAGATTTTACTTATTTATTTGACAGAACACAAGTAGGCAGAGAGGCAGGCAGAGAGAGAGAAGAGGAAGCAGGCTCCCCACTGAGCAGAGAGCCCCTTGCAGGCCTGATCCCAGGACCCTGAGATCATGACCTGAGCTGAAAGCAGAGGCTTTAAACTACTGAGCCACCCACCCACCCTGTCTTTTTTTTTTTAAGATTTTGTTTATTTATTTGACAGAGAGAGAAAGAGCAAGAGAGGGAACACAAGCAGGGGGCGTGAGAGAGAGAGAAGCAGGCTTCCAGGTGAGCAGGGAGCCCATGATTGGCTCAAGGCTCACTCCAGCTCATTTCCTGAGATGATTAAGAGCTGAGCCACTCAGGCACCCCATAGTATTTGTCTTTTTAATGTTAATTGTCTTAGCTCAATTCACCAAGTGCAACCTTAAAGGTCAAACACTGCATATAGCCCACTGTCCTCCAGGTTACCCCTCATGCACGGCAAGTAAGTGAAACCATGTGATACTTGACTTTCTCTTCTTGGCTTATTTCACTCAGCATAATCTCTTCCAGTCCAGTCCATGTTGCTACAAAAGTTGGATATTCATCCTTTCTGATGGAGGCATAGTATTCCATTGTACATATGCACCACATCTTTATCAATTCATCTGTTGATGGGCACCTTGGCTCTTTCCACAGTTTGGCGGAAAGTAAATGGGAACTAGGGTAATCCAGGGAGGGAAACGAAACAACAGAGACTTTGGACACAGAAACAAACTGAGGGACTTGGAGGGAGTGGGGTGGAGGGATGGAAGAGCCTGGTGGTGGGTACTGGGGACACCTAAAGCATGGAGCACTGGGTGTGGGGAATGGGGAATGAATCTTGGAACACTGGAAAAAAAATTAAGTAACAATAAAAAATTAATTAATTAATTAATTAAAAAAACATCTCATATACAAAAAAAAGTAAAGAAACATAAAAAAATAAAAAAAAATTATTAAAAAAGAAACACTGCATTTAGCAAATGAAACCCTCCCCTCCCTACTTCCTCCTACACCTCAGAGGCTATGAGAGTGATTGGGAAGAGGCATTTAGTCTCACATGTAAGAGAAGTTATATGGCTCATTCTCTGTGCGTCCTTTGCAGGACTAACAGCTTAGTCCGTATTTCCTAAAGACTTAATGTTTGAACCATTATATCTTAATGAGTTGCCTTATATTGAGTATATAAATCGGTAAAAATAACTAAGAATTACTAAAGTAATATATTTACTTGCTGAAGTCCCCCCTCTCCTGTGGTCGCCGCCGGAGGAGCCAGCCTCAGCGGAGTTGTGGGTCCCGAACCACGGGCAAAATAATGACACGAACACGCAAATCTAATGCAAGCTGACAGACCCGAAGTCAGTCAGGAGAGACCTATGAAGCAGGCTCAGGCTCAGGCTCTCACTTTCTAGCTTTGGCTTTCTAGCTCTAGCTCTCTAGCTCTGGCTTTGTCCCTCTTGCTCTACTTCTCTCTCCTCTTCTGTCTCTCTACTCTCTGTCTGCTTCTCTTTCTACTGCTTTCTTTGCTTCTCTGTTTCTGTCTCTCTTTGCAGGCTCTCTCGCTGTTTTCCAGCTCTCCTGTTCACTCCTCTAAGGCTTTCTTGTGGCCTCCTTGCAGGCCCTCTGCATTTTTCCCTCAGTCTCTCTGCAGGCTCTCTGCCTTTGTCTCTCACTCTCTCTCTGCAAGCTCTCTTGCTGCTTCTGCCTTCAGTCCCTCTCTTGCTGCCTCCTCTCAGGCCCTCTGCCTTTGTCTCTCTTGACTGACAGGGGCCCCAGTCTTTTATCATTTAAAAGTGAGGAAGTTGGGTGGTGCAGTTAAATCTTTAACTGCTTTTGCACCCGCCCTAGAGACAGCATTAGTATTGTTACTGCAGGGTACAGAGTGATAGCTTAAACTCACAGAAGTTGAGACCATTGAGGCACAGGGATCAAGAAATACAAATAAGAGATACGGTGGAAACAATATATCTTGAATAAGCACACAAAGGACATATTGCCCTGACCCACAGGGTACCTGGCTTTCCGGATTCCAGGCAGGGAAAGCCCAGAGGGGCTTTCAGTCACATTCACAGGTACCTCCACCAAAGTATTTTTGGTGGCTTGGGCATGGCGGGAGGGGCGGATCAAGCACCGTCCCCGACACTCTCCCAGGATTATTATTATTATTTCTCTTCTAAGGGTGTTATTCCTGGATTTAGGAATCTTATTACAGTAAAAATGTGTTATCTGCGATATTGGATACACCATTGTTATACAGACAATCCACTGACTCAAGAGATAAATCCTGTTGTACCTGGCTGTTTCCCTTACAATTCTTGTTCATTTTTCTAGGATTTATTAGGTAAATAAAACAATGGCCACAGTTTGTTTTCTTTCCACCTTCAATTCCCCAACCAGTTGAACCAACTTTGAGTTAGATTAAAATATTTTGAGCCAACTTTGATTTAGATTAGTCTTTCTAATAAACACTAGTTTAAACACTACTCTAAACACTAGTTCACTATTTTATTGTATTTGAAACTTGTCAATCTTAAAAAAAAATATAGAATAAAATGCAGTGAGGGTAGACTCTTACACAATTAGGCACATTATATTCAGTTTTTTTAAAACACCTCACTTTCTCTCATTTTTTTAAAATTAAAGAAATTATTTAAATCACTCCTTGCCAGAATGAAAAAGATGTGCTATTAAATAGACTTTAAGGATACTTACTTCTCATTTTAGTACAGCTCTTGGATCTTCCATGTTAGACCTTGTTATGAGATTTCTGGTTAAGTCTGAACTACATCACTAACAGAAACACAGAACTGATACAAACAACATTATGCCTTTGTTTGGAAGATACTAAATGACTTAGCATGCATAGTAGTGGATCCTTCATTTAATTGTTAATATTCTTTGTGCTTTCTGAAAAAATGACCCGATTATACATCAGAGAGTTTATTCTACCTTCTTAAAAGGTTCAGACTAGATGTCTTGCTCATTCAAGGGGCTCAGAATAGCCACCGCAAATAGATTCATCCCTCTGGTCATTAATGCATATTAAAGTGTTATAACATGAAGTAAAAAAATCCAAGAAAAGTGTAATCAAAGTCAGATTCCTGTTGTTAATGAAACATATTGTCTATTGAAGACACTAATTTCACTACAGGGTGCACTCTTGGACACTTCTGTTCTAATCAGAATTCATTTCCATGTATTTCATCAATTTCTTCTTCAGCTGAAATCTCAAATGACCTTTTTTTTCAGTTATGACCCACACAAAGGTTTCATATTTCCCCAATCATTCAAATATAAGGGCATTTTTCTAGTAAACACATTTTAAGAATAAATGACCTTGCTGGTGAACAGCTAATAATTGGGAGGAAGGTATTGACTGTACTAAGCTTGCTTTCAGTATTAATAAGCACTTTTAACATATCTCTGAAGTGAGAAATATATATATGTATATATATATTTGAATTATATAGAAACATTTAATTCCATGTCTAAAAAAAAATAAAAAAGGAAGCCAGGTTGTCATGTGCTGTATACAGAGTTCCAATAAGAAAAACTGCCTACATTCACAATTTGCTCTTTGAGATCATATGCACAGTTTCTGAAGCATAGCTCAGTCTGACTGACACAGTGCTTTGTCTGTTCTTATTCTGGGTCATTCAGATGAATTCCAAATCTGTCTCTGGAAAGCCATATTAGTCTTTAATAATATATGTTAATTATCAGACAAAACTTTTTTTTTCAGGCAAAATTTCTTATCCAGTCCTATTCTCTGACTTCATGTGAGAGGCTGGTTTGTTGTCAACTGTCAGAGGGAATTCTCTGGTGTGTTTACCCAGTTCTTCAGGTAGTCTGGATGAAATAACAAATAAGGGAACAAATACTTCCCCTTTCCTAGAATGTTTGCAGAGAAAGCATTTTATCTCTTGTACAGTTTGTATAAGGATAATATTACCCTGTAAAAATGAAAGGAGAGAATCAAGATAACTAATACTTTTTAGAGATTTTATTTATTTATTTGAGAGAGTGAGAGAAAGAGCACAGGCAGGGGGAAATACAGGGGGAGAGGGAGAAGCAGACTTCCCACTGAGCAGGGAGCCTGATTCAGGGCTCCATCCCAGGACTCTGAGATCATGACCTGAGCTGAAGGCAGATGCTTATCTAACTGAGCCACCTGGTGCCGCTCAAGATGACTAATATTAAAAAAAAAGAAAAAAAGAACTGATACATCAGAAGTTTTCAGCCACTTTTCAGGTAGTTTATAAAACTTGATAAATCAGAAATTATGTGGGAGATGAATCTGGAAGCTTTATAAGTTTCTACCTACAAAATTATAACCAAACTTAGGTACTATTTCACATAACCTATCTTTTTTAAAGTTATGGGGATTTTCTTTGTGTATCATTGTGGTTAGAAATGTTATGATATTTACCTTAAACTTACCAGAAGTGACACATATTGCTCTTCTTCAAGATCCTGTTACTAGTGATAAGATATATATAACTCATTTCTAAATAGTGTCTTTTTTTAATCTTATTAAGTGTTTTAATGCTTCAACAATTCTTGGGGAAATTGCAGTGCATATTATTACTCTGACATGAATAAATCACTGAGAGTAGTTCAGTGTCAGCTCCACCTTTCATAATCTAAACAAAGTGATATTGTTCATTTCAGTTTAAAGATGTTAAGCAGATGGATTTTATGTTATTTAAACAAAAATTGGGTGGTTAATTGTGAAACCTGAGATTTGAGTTAAAGATTTTCCCAGATTCAAACATCATCTTTGCTGAGTTATGATACACACAAGTTTTTAAAATTTTACTTGACAAAAATTGTATCAATGATTCTCCATAGTGAATGTGATGTCAAAAATGCCATTCCAGAGAAACTGTCAAGTACTTTAAGTTCTTTTTGTAGATGTGCAGTTTGTAATTATAGTTCGGCATCTTTCACCCATTAAAACTTGTACTTTTGTAACTGTTATCATTATCCTTTCATTCTAAGTTCCCTTTTCAAACTAATTGACCTAGTTATGAAACACAAACTATTTAGTATTTTTTTTAATTATGCTTTTGGGTTGCTAGACATAAAGGGCATGTTCTATTACCAAAAACTCCATGAACACCCACAATTTTTGTTGTTACTGTGTTCTTGAAACCTGAAGTTTAATGTGAGAAATTTAAGGGAAGTTAAAAGGAAATTGCTCATTAAATACAGAATATGAACTGAAAGAGATAGAACATCTCAACAAGCATCTTCCCTATTTCTATGTAAACAGTATAGCTTTTGTTAGGGATACTGCTTCCGAAATTTGTACAAAAGAAAAAAATTCTATAAAAGTTTCAAGGAAATTTGTCACAACAATTCAATTCAATTATCAAGTATAGATAATAGAAAACTAAACAAGCCACAACTCTTGTCCCCCAAAACTAAAAATCCAACAGAAGAATTACTAAAAAATTAAATAATTTCTATGAAGAGTGAAGCCTTGCACCAGTACTTCTTAACTCTTCACCTGGATTTACTTTTTGAGGTATTTATGACATTCTTATATTCCATGTAATTTACATTTCTTGCCTCTCAACACTAAAATTAAAGCTCCAGGAAGATAGGAAGCTTTGGCCAGTTTTGTTTGTGCTTAGTGCTTAGTAGAAATAAAAACTGTTGAATCAGTGAATGGGCGAATGATTACTATGAAGACCGTGTTGAATGTTACAAATAGAGGTAGAAATGAAGTGATTTTGAAATATATAGAAAAATGAGAGATAGGCCAACTCTGTGACCCTGTTCAAATATTAGCTAATATGTGAAGACATCTCCAGATTACCCAAGCAGTTTTCCTTATGCTGTTACTTTATTCCTTCATATTTCTCTTATAACACTTACTATGTTGTATTTTAATGATCTATTCATCTCTTTCTTCATTGGACCATGAAATATTTCAAAAGAAGGACTATTTTTCCCCATTTTCCCCCTAATTGTCCATTATAGTGTTCAATTCCTAAGTGGTTATTGAATGAATGAGTGAAAGTTTAGTAAGCCTAGGACTCAGAGGCTGGGGTTGGGGTGTGGGAAAGAAGTGTGAACAAGTCAAACAAAGGGTATCACCAAGTTTTCTTAATATCTGTGGGGTCAAATAAGTGATAGATAAGATTAGAAATGTAGAATAAGGGATGACTATAGAAGTCTTCACCTATCAGTTGTATGGGCTTGACTTTGTTTCTGTGGGTAGTGAGAAGCCACAAAACTGTTTGGGTAGGAAAATGATACAACTATATCTGTGATTTAGGACAGCAGAGTGAAGGATTGAAGTCAGGAAGGCACTAGTTAGGAAGTCATAATAGGGAAAGCTTGTGATAATGCGTTTGAGATAAGGTAGCAGATAATAGACACTTTGCTTGGAAAAAGTAACATATGAGCAAAAAAGATATTGTCACAGGACATAATTTATGTTTAAATATAAGGAATAACTATGATTATGATACAATTTAAAAAAATAGCATGAAAATAGGATCAAGAACAGAACATTGGGGTATACCTTAGTTAAAATTAAATATAAGAACAAATGTGTGTCAGGGATACTGAATTATACAGATAAATCTATTAGGATGAGAATTAGAAGGATCATGGTAACTGATGTTTTGTAATGACTTTATGGTGTTTATAACACACCAGATGTTGACCTCAGAATGAAAAGAGTTGGTAAAAAACAAAGAGAAGTATGCAGCAAATGTAGACTATTTTTGAAGAACTTTTCCAATAACTGAAGGCTTATAGGGATTGAAGAGAACAGAAAAATCTTATATGGTCGCTGCAGTGGATACAGTAAAGATAATTATTTAGAAATGGAAGGAAATAATTGAAATTAGGAGTGCTTTGAAATTTTATATTATGTATATTTACTGTATCTAATCAGAATGTTAGTAAGTCTTTCTTGAAGCAACATGCACAAATCAGGAGAGATTTTTTTTAAATGGTTTCCTGGATTAAGGACTCAGCATGGTAGGTATAATACAAGGAAGGTCAAAGAACTTAGGAAGTTCAGGGAATTGGTGAAAATGTAACTGAAACATTTAGAGTAGGATCCTAAATAGGTAGCAAGGACAATAAGGCACTGAACAAGTTATTAAAATGTGACAATATAACAATCAGATAACTAGGAGGAGCACAATTAGGGCAACAAGGAAATTCCATGCAATGTTAAGGTCTAAGATGACAAATGAGGTGGAATAGAGGTAGAAGTTATTTAGCTAAAAGTATTATAATACCATTATAAAGGAAGTAGTTTTGTTACACAATAGCTTTCAAGAAATTAAGTAACCTCTAAAATTTATATTTTATTATTTTTAAACAAACATTTATTTCTCACAATTCTGGAGACTGGGACATCCAAGATCAAGGTATGGATAGTCTAGTGAGAGACAGCTTCCTGGCTCATAGATGGCCACCTACTTACTGTGTCTTGACATGGCCAAGAATATATTTTATTAATTTTGTATCTTATAAAATTAAATCTTTTTGTGATCCTATGATGATTTCTGAATGAAATTTTAAAGCCTAATTTAAAACTTCCTAAAGGAATGGGAGAGAGGAGAAAGATACATTGAATATACCACTAAAATACTATAGGACTGGTAATCTGAAAATCATTAACTTGTATGATTTTCTTCTGATTAAAGATCTTAAGCATCTAGAGGACTTCTGGGAAAGGTGGCATAATAGGAGGAACTAAATTCACCTCATCTCACAGATACAACTAGATAACACTCACATCAGTGTAAATAACTCAGAAAATGACACAAATATTATCAGAACAAACTCCACAACTAAATGTAGGGAAGAGGCCACACTGAAGATAGTAGGAAAAGTGGAGACCTGGATGTGAACCAAACAGACCCACAGAACTGTCCATAGGAGGGAGGGCCAGGAGAGGAGAGAGAAACAGACCCTCCTACCAGAGATCTCACATGGGGAAGATGAATCCCCATAACATTGACTTCAAAAATTAGGGGGCTGAATTTTGTGGTCTTTACAGGCAGCAGGATTTAAAACCTAGAACTTTACTTTTTAATTTAATTTTATTAATTTTTAATTTTTCCAAAACCCAGCCACCCTATCCCTCCCCTACACCTCCCAGCACCCATAAGTTTGTTTCCTGAGATTAAGAGTCTCTTATGGTTTTATCCCTCCCCAGTCCCATCTTGTTTCATTTTTTCCTTCCCTCCATGACCCCCCAACCTGCCTCTCAAATTCCTCATATCAGAGAGATCATACGATAATTGTCTTTATCTGATTGACTTATTTCACTCAGCATAATACCCTCCAGTTCCATCCACATCATTGCAAATGGCAGAATTTCATTCGTTTTTGATGACAGCATAGTATTCCATTGTTTATATGTGTGTGTGTGTGTATATCTCTATATATCTATATCTATATCGATCATCTATATTTATATCTATATCTATATCTATATCTATATCATCTATATCTATATCATCTATCTATATCTATCTATATCTATCTATATCTATATCTATATCTATAACTATATCTCTATCTATATATATCTATCTATCTATCTATCTATATATCTATATATCTATATATCTATATTTATATATCTATATCTATCTATCTATCTATCTATCTATCTATCTATCTATCTATCTATCTATCACATTTTGCCAGGGACCAGCCTCAGGAGAGATATGGGTCCAGAACCAAAGGATGCCTGGCAGGTGAAATAATGACACGGACACGGAGATCTGATGCAAGCTGACAGACCCAAGGTCAGTCAGGAGAGACCTATGAAGCAGGCTCAGGCTCTGGCTCTCTAGCTCTAGCTCTCTGGCTCTGGCTCTCTGGCTCTATCTCTGGCTCTCTAGCTCTCTCTGCTTCTGTCTCTCTTGCTCTCTGTTTCTCTGGTTCTAGCTTCGCAGGATCTCTACCTTTTTCTCTGCCTTTTGCTCTGCCTTCGTCTCTGCCTTTTCCTTTGCCTCTGTCTCTGCCTTTGCCTCTCTTGATCGTCAAGGGTCCCAGTCTTTTATTATTCCAAAGTGAGGAAGTTGGTTGGTGCAG
>PITA01013277.1:0-58226 GCA_004023965.1 Spilogale gracilis
TTTTGCAAGAAGTAAAAACCTTAAGAACATGTCCAAAGTGTTCTTATACTTAGAACAAGAGTCACAAAAGTAAGTCCGCTGAGGCTGGGCAAGTGACCTCCCATCCACACCCGTGTCGCAGTTGGCGATTTGCAGCTTAGACAGCCCTGCAGTGCCGCTGATTTGGTGCAACCCAGGGTGTGGCCCTCAACTTTACAGTGAGATATTTCATCTGTCAGACTCGGATCCATCTCTTGGGTGCGGCTGAACTCATAAGGGACAGATGTATAAACTGGAGTGCCATTGTATTTATTCCAAGGAGAGCGGTAATGGGTGGACAAGCCTGAATGTTCCAGTTAGCCTGATCTGGCGAGCACCTTGACTCCTTAAAAAGCGATACGGAAGGCCCTGTTAGAAGGCTGCTTAGTGAACAGGGAAACTGACTGAGGGTAATTAGTTGGACCGTCTTCATGGTGAGCAGCATCACACGTTTATAGTCTGATGCATCCATCTGTGAAGCTACTCCTGCCACAGGGCTATGAATACATCCCTGTGGAGTACTTTATGGACACTGAGAAATTCTGACTCTCTGATTCAACTTTTTATAATAAGTAGCTCCGATCTGCTTGGACTTGACTCTGTGAATTATATTGTACTGCTCTGAGCTTCTTATATCCGTGCCCACATTATCCCAGTGGAGTGAGTGATAGGACTCCCATCTTACTGATACACTGAGGCATACATAAATTACGTTTCTTGCTCCATCATGCAACTAGTGAGTGGGACAGGCTGGATTCAGATCCAAGCCTATCCGACATTAGAGACTATGTGCTTAACCGCTGCCTTCCTTTTTACTAATTTCCTGCTATAAAAGGAAATTATAGCTTCAGTTGACACCTAGTTTGATAACACTGGTTGCATGAGTTACACTAGTTACGCTACCTTCGTACCTGGGGCCTGGGTCTTTCAAAGCAATTTAGGCACAGAGCTGACTGCATTGATCAGGTACTCATCTTACTAGCTTCAGGCTCAGAGTCGGGGACAGGAGTGGGGGACCGCATCTCATTGTCACTATCTTTCTTCCTATCGGAATCACTGTAACACCCAGAGCAGGGGAGGGGCCCTGGCTGGAAGAAGGTGCATGAGGCATCAGGAGGAGAAAAAGAAAGACGAGAAGAGAGGTGGGAAGGAACCAGTAATGCAAAGGATCCTTGGGGATTTCTTGGTGAGATACCTTGATTCCCTATCTCCCAGAGAGAGCCCAGGTGAGCTACTCAGCACTGGACAGTTTCTCAAGCCGCTGGGGCCACTTAGAGCAAAGGAATTCTCCTTTCGCATGCCTGGCAGGTGAGAGGCCCCGATGTGGCCAATGGTTATGCTCAGGTGTATTAAACCTCGCATGACCTAACCACTTTGTTTAATACGTTCCTAAGAAAATTCTCTTCTCTGAGTTTCAAAATACCATTTTCCATTTCTTTTTTTTCCTTTTTTAAAAGATTTTATTTATTTAACAGAGAGAAACACAGCCAGAGAGGGAACACAAGCAGCGGGAGCGAGAAAGGGAGAAGCAGGCTTCCTGCCGAGCAGGGAGCCCGATGTGGGGCTTGATCCCGGGTCTCCGGGATCATGACCTGAGCCGAAGGCAGTCGCCCAACCAGCTGAGCCACCCAGGTGCCCCTCATTTTCCGTTTCTAACCCCTGAAAAAGGGCTGATTCTCATGGAATGTTTATCAGGAGACATCATAAAATGAAGACGGGCACTGATCCAAGAGAGGTAACTGACCATTAAGAAAACATTACCCCAAACTTCTCTTCTTGACCCACTTAAAGACTGGATACTTAATATTGGATTCATTTAATATCCCCCCCATAATTTAGGGGGGAAGAGGACTGACTATTTCTGCCAAGGATTTTTAAAACTGTAACCTTCTCATCATAGATTATCATCTAATCTAAAACATTGAAATCCCAAGAGAGGATGCCATAATTTTTCCACAGACATGGGTTTATTTATTTTTTATCATTATTATTTTTTTTTACAGACGTGGGTTTATTGTTCCATTTACCCACAGCTTCAAGTGTAGGACCTAAACTTCCATAGAAGGGAAGATCATTCCCCCCACAAGCTCCCATTTTCTAACCTTGAACACTCATAGGACACCTCTCTGTGCTTTTGCTCCGGACTGCATTTTAAGCTGAAATGTATTACCTGCCCAGGAAACTGCATTTTGAGTAATAGCCAGCATTTCTGAGTGCTTCTCCAAGCCAGGCGTAGTGGTAAATACAATAAAACACAAATTAGCTCACGTAATCTTCACAGTAACCCTACAAGTTAAATACGATTACAACTTCCATTTTGTATTTGGGGAAACAGAGGCAAAGTGGCTAAATATCTTGTCCAAAGTCGCACAGCTACAAGTCAAGGGGTCATAATGGAAGCTCCACAATTCTGTTTATGGTACCCCCAGGTAGCATTGAGGATGATGAGTTTGACCTACACCTGAGGAGTAGATCTGGGACCCAGCCCAAAACTGCCCCCTTGATGACCAAGGAATTTGCTGGAGAAATTTCTCTGCCTTGGTCTGGGAATAGAAGTAAAAGATCAAACTACTTAGTAAGAGGCTATATTAACTCAGGGATTAGAACATGAAGAAGAGCTGGTACTCTCCTGCCCACCCCCCACCCAGGCATATTAAGATAGAATTGACAAATAATATTGTGTAAGTTAAAGGTGTCCAATGTGATGGCTTGATACATGTATATACTATGCTGTGAAATGGTATCAACCATCACCTCCCATAATTACCTCTTCTGTGAGTGTATGTGTTGTGAGAACATTTAAGATCTACTCTTGTGGCGCCTGGGTGGCTCAGTTGGTTGAGCATCTGCCTTCCGCTCAGGTCATGGTCCCAGGGTCCTGGGATCGAGCCCAGAGTCAGGCTCCCCATTCGTCAGGGATTCTGCTTCTCCTTCTCCCTTTGTCCCTCCCCCTACCTCACTTGTACTCTCTCTCTCAAATAAAATCTTCAATAATAAAAAAATTCTACTTTCTAGAGCTGGTACTTTTAAAGATGGAAACTTACTTCAATTAAATTGTAAACTCCTTTGAGGACGGGAACATCTCACCAACAGCAAGCATGGTGCCGGGTCTGGTAAGAACCCAATATAAACGTACTGTTGGTTGGTGCAGATGTGGTTTAATGACTTTGAATAACAACCTGGTAAGGACCTGTGTAATTGAGTTAGGCTGTGTCAAGTTGATTTCAATAATGAAATACCATATACCTCATTTGGCTACATTTGTAGAGCACTCCTCTTTTGGGCCATAAAAGATACCTCCCTAGATCTCTTCAGGGAGAATTTATTTTCCCTTCCCTAGATCATCACTGCATGCTTTTAAAACTTGACACGCTATGCCTACAATTTACTGAGCCACATCAAAGAACAGTTGAATAAATAAAAAGATATATCATATTCCCGAAAGGGAAAAATGATTTTAAGAATGCCAGTTGTTTCCAAATTAATATTTATATCTAATGTAATTTCAATCAAGATTTTTATGGGTTTTATTTGATCTGTATGGAATATTAATTCTCTTCGACTTGACAGTGTTCAGCATCTTGAAAAATAAATGGGCAAAAGCTTCAGGTTTTTTTTTCTTCTAAAGAACATTAATGAAGGTAAATTTTTCAGACAGCTTGTTAAAACATATGATAACATTAACATAATTATAATAGCATCCTATGGGTAGAAAAATTAGCAGACAGATCACTGGAATAAAAAAAGGAGCATGGATATTGACCTTAGTGTAAAAAATAATTTTGCATGTAGGGAAGGTGACACTGTAGGTCAGGGGGAAGGGAGCACAAGTGAGATATGTGTGCCAAGTCACTGGACTAAAGATTTGAGAAGAGAGCATTCAGTTAAATCCTAACTTCACATCCTAAACCAAAGAAAACTCCTGATGGATTAAACTAAAGCTTTAAAAAAGAAAAAAAATAATGAACTCATAAAAGGAGAACTATTTTTCAAGTTAGCGAAAGGAAGATTTATACACCATAGCTTCACACAATATTAACAGTACGCATTATAAGAGAAGTCCATGTTTCTATTGGATCCTAACAATCTACTGATTGTTATTCTGATTCTGAGCAAAATCAGTTTCCTTTGGTTCCCTTCCTTTCCCTTTTTGGACCACCACCAAGAGCAGACCAGGTGAAACTGTTTTGTCGTCTGATTGTAGAAACAAAATTGACAGAACGTACTCGTGTTTTCCCTTTGCAGTTACGCATTTCACAAAGCATCTATTGAGTACCTGCTGTGTACCTGGCCTTGTGCTAGTGACTTATATGTCACCACTTTAAATACTCAGAGCGTGTCAGAGAGAGCACCCCTCCCATTTTACAGATTAGGAACCCAGGGAAGAGAGGCTAAGATTTATGACTACGTTGTTTCATTAATATGTGACTTATGCAGAATTTGGGCCTATATTTACTTTTTTTTTTAAGATTTTATTTATTTATTTAACAGAAAGAGAGATCACAAGTAGGCAGAGAGGCAGGCAGAGAGAGAGGAGGAAGCAGGCTCCCTGATGAGCAGAGAGCCCGATGTGGGCCTCGATCCCAGGACCCTGAGATCATGACCTGAGCCAAAGGCAGAGGCTTAACCCACTGAGCCACCCAGGCGCCCCTGGGCCTATATTTACTTTTGACAGTCTGCTTCAGAGTCTAGGAAAAGAAATTAAGATAAGGACAGGGTCTTACACACACACACACACACACACACTACTAAGATGACTAAATATTATTCCTTACAAATCAGTTTCTCTACTAATGAATAATGTATTTTTTAAACGGGCTGAATTTGTATGTGGGGTTAATGCCATCATTTACTTAAGCAGAGCTCCTAGCCAGCTCTCTGAGGTTCGCTCGGGCTTCTCTCTGGCAGAGTTTACTGATACGGTGTGGAAATTATGGCAAAGCCCAGCGGAGTTGTTGAAGTGGAAGTCTCAGTAGTGCTCAGGAAGGGATGCCAGATTAAATAAAGACAGCCCCCAGGAGTTCTGCAGCTGTGTGCCAACCCAGCTGCTGGTGTGAGGTAAATGAGGACCGAGCTCCCTCTGACTCGTGACCCTTGCTGGTATTTAAACAACAATGCCTAGAGACGGGCACACTATTCTAGACTAAGGCGAGGAATCGCATGTGCAAAAATAATTATAAGACGTGATAAACCCATCCACAAAGTCTTTCTTTGGTTTTCACTGAAAGGGCCACCATTTAAACTCACTTCCTCACATGGGCCCCCAGGGAAGGTTGAGAAAACTGATTCAATCCGAGTATCAATTTGTAATACACAGCCCTAAGTTTACAGACGAATAGCAGAGAACCCAGAGGGCCTCCAGTTGCTGTCTTTTCCTATCCCGTGACAGTGTTTGAGTGGTGGCGTGGTGTATAATTCACCAATATGCAAAAGTCACGAGCAACTGAAGTCAGACTTTTTTCTTGTATGAGATGTAACAGAACGGTAGATGAAATCCCAGGGCCTTATTGTTCTCTTGTAATCGCTTTTCCAGAAGGTTTAAACTTCTACTGGAATGCTACAGAGAAATGCTACTAAAATTTACAGGGAAAAAAAAATAATTATCTTCTATTTGAATCCATCGAAAAACCCCCTGAGTCCAGTGTGTTTCAAGCTGCTTTGAAGAAACATTTTATGTAAAACCAAGTTATCTCTAATCTTTTCCCTTTGCAGAATGCTCTCATAGTAATGAATCACAGCGATTACGGTTGTTAACTATATACTAACCCTCTGGTCAGTTTTTTTTCCAAAATGTATTGCAAAGAATACTGGTTCCTTGGAAAGTGAATAGGTGTTCCATGAAAGGAGAGTTTTACGGCCCCATAAAAACAGGAAACGTGCGGTTGTAGAGAGTCGGGCTGACCTTCACGCCGTTACCCGCTCTGGGAGCACTGCCTTGTTGAAGTGTGTACCGTGAATCTCCAGGAGGAGGGGGTCCTCTGCGCAGCGAGCAGCGGTGCCCAAACCTCCTCCGCCCCTCTTCTGCAGAATACCTCATAGAACTATATTCAGAGGAAGGCACTTTCTAAAGTTTTGCTTTAAGGGCTGCGTTTTAACTATTTTCAATGGGAAAGTGTTTAGACAATACTACATATTTTCCTACTTTGTCTGATGCTAATATGCCCACTCCTTTCTTTTGTTTTCTGTTTACATGGTATATCAATCTTTTGTTGTTGTTACTTCAATTTGTGTCTTTAAAATTAAAATTCACCTTGGGGCACCTGGGTAGCTCAGTCGGCTAAGCATCCAACTCTTGGTTTTGGCTCAGGTCCTGATCTCAGGGTTCTGAGATTGAGCCCCACGTCAGGCTCTGAACTGGGCATGGAGTATGCTTAAGATTCTCTCTCGCCCTCTGCCCCTTCCCACTGTGCTCTCTCTAAAAAGTAAGTTAAATTAAATTAAATTAAAATTCACCTCTTATTGATAGTATATAGTTCTACCTTGTGGTTAAAATCCAGTATGATAATCTCTGCTTTTAAATAGAATATTTAGTCCACTTTCATTTAATATAATTATTGATATGATTTGATGTAGAACAATTTTTTTTACTTGTTTTCTATTTCTACTATCTCTTTTTTGTTCCTTTGTTGTTGCCTGACTTAGGGTTGTATGATTAAAAAATTGTTAATAGTCTGTTTTATTGACTTTTAAACTACACCTCTTTGTGTTATTTTTAGTGACTGCTCTAGGATTTACAATATGCACCCTCAACTTACTAGAGCTTCCTCACAGTTAATGTTGCAACAGTTCACATACATTGTAAGGAACTTGCAACTAGGGGCACCTGGGTGACTCAGTCTGTGAAACTTCTACCTTCAGCTCAGGTCAGGATCCTGGAATCTCAGGATCCAGCCCCGCATCGGGCTACCTGCTCAGCTGGGGAGTCTGCTTCTCCCTCTGCCCCTCACTCTGCTGCTTGTGCCCTCCCTCTGTTTCTGTAAAATAAACAAATTAAATCTTAGGGAAAAAAAAGGAACTTGCAACTACAGAATTTCATTTGTGCTATTGTCCCAATCTTTTGCGGTATAGTCATATGATTTACATATATTGTAAACTGCACAGCGTGTTATAAATTTTTGCCTTAAATAGCCAGTTGTGTTTCAGAGAAATTAAGAGAAGAAAAATACATAGTATTTTATATTTACAGCAGACATCTAAGTTTCCATCTTGTGTCATTTTTTGTCTTCCTAAAAAACTTCCTAAAAAACTTCCTTGCTTAAGGCAAAGTAATACATGCCTGCTGGTGACTCATTGTTTTCTGTTGCCAAAAAAAAAAAAAAGTCTTTGTATTGCTTTTACATAGAATTGTGGGTTGTCGGGGCTTTTTTTTTTTTTTTTAAATTCTATGCTTTAAAGTTCCATTGTTTCTAATAGGTCAGCCATCATTTAGATCACTGATTCTCTTTATATAATGGATCTTTTTTTTTTTCCCCTGACTGCTTTTAAATTTTTCTCTTTGTCTTTAGCTTCCAGGAGGTTGATCATGTTGAATCCATGTGTCGTCTTCCTTGTGTTTTTCCTGCTTGAGGTTCATTGAGCTTATAGGATCATCTGTAAGTTTATGTTTCCCAGAAAACGGGGAGACATTTCTTTAAATATTTCTTTAAATATTTTCCTCCACATTTCTCTCTCTCCTCTCTTTCTGGGACTTCAATCACATACAAATTTTACAACATGATATTGTCCCATAGGTTACTGAAGATCTATTCTTTTTAAATGTTCTTTTTTTCCCCCTTTCTGTTCTTCGGATCAGATAATATCTATTGATTTTTCTTCTTCAAATTCAGCCCTTTTCCTTCTGTCCATTCCAATCTGCTGTCCAGCCTCTCCAAAAAAATTTTTCATTTTGCATATTCCACTCTTCAGTTCTAGAATTTCCATTTGGTTCTTTTTCTATAGTTTTCATTTCTCTACCAAGACTTTCCATCTGTTAATTCCTTATGATCATATTTCCTTTAATGTCCTTAAAGTATGTATAATAACAGCTTTAAAGTTTTTATCTGCTAATTCTGCCTTCGGAATCATCGTGGCATCCTGTTTCTTTTTCTCAAACTACATTATTAAAATATGATTGACACAAAAAACTGTGCATATTTAATGTATACAACTTGGTGAGTTTGGAGATTACATGTACATCTGTGAAGCCATCACCACCATCTTTACCATAAAACATCACCTCTAGCATCCATTTCAATGGACAACTGTTTCTCATGTGTAAACATTTTCCCTTTCCTTTGCAGATAAAGTGACTTTTTTGTTGTTATGAACATTATAAGTGATATGGAGACTCTGAATTCTGTATCTTTCTCTCTAATGTGTTGATGACTGTTCAAATAGGCCATTTATTTGTTAGACTCAAATTCCAAACTCTATCCTTGGTGAGCAGCAGCTAAAATCTCTGCTCAGTTTTTTTCAAACTGTTAACTGCTATGTCTTCGCTGGGCTCCTTAGATTCTCTTCCATTTAGGTGTAGCTTAGGGGTCAGCCAAGGATTTGTATGGCACTTATTTGTAAATTTGGTGTCCCTGCCTTGCATCTTTCTTTTTTTCTGGGACTCCCTCTCATTTTCAGCCTCCATCCTATTCCTCCTCCTTTCATTCTCCATCCTCTTACTTCTCTAGCCAGGAAGACTGTGACTTCCTCCTGCAGCTCATGGATTGAGAAGCACTTCCAGGCCAAAGGTCACACACGTATAAAGTTCAACTGTAGTTCCCTTCTTACAAGATCAACTTTCTTCTAGCTTCTGTTTTCAACTTATCTCCATACCTTCAAATAGTTGGGTTTTTAAAAATTATTTTATCCATAATTTATATTCATTATCTTCAGGAGGGTCAGTTATAAGCTACTCCACCATTACCAAAAGCATAACTAGGCCATTATTTAGTTTTGCTTGCCATTGTATTACCTTTATCAAAAAGAAGAACATTTGTTATTTATATATCTTTTTTGATTTCTCCTTCCCAAGACATTGTAAGTGGTTATATTTTTTTAAAACATTCATTTGCTCTATCCCTTCCACAAATGAGATAAGACAGGATGAGATGAACTCTGAATTGTGAAATGCCTTGAGGATACTATACAAATGCTTACAATATATGTTGTAAATGTAATAAGAGAAGTACAAAAAAGCTATAGGAACTGGGAGGAGGAAGAGATCAGAAGTGATTTCCTGAAGGAGGTTCCCTTTAAGCTAGTTGTTAAAAGGTGACAGGAATTTAGTAGCCAGAGCTAAGAGGGAACATTCTAGAAGGAACATTAGAAGCATTGCAGAAAAGTGGGAGGTTGGAGGCTCAAGTCTTATTGGATACAGCAATAAGTATAATTTGCAATTCCAAATCAATAGTTGAAAGTTCACGGCAGGAACATACTGCCACACAGAACAATATGAATGACTCTCACACCAATGTTAAATGTAAGAAGCCAGATACAAAAGGATACATACTGTAATAATCCTTTTATGTAAATTTAAGAACAGAAAAATAATATCGGGGTGTGACTCAGAATAGTGGTTACTTTTGGGCTATTGGAGCGACTGACAGGGAACATGAGAAAGGCCTTGGGGGTGCTTGCAATGTTCTACTTCTTGTTCTAGATGCTGGTTTCCCAGTGTCTGCTTTGTGAAAATGTATCAACTGATGACCTTGTGATTTGTGCCTTTTCAAAAATGAATGTTACAGTTTAATAAAATGTTTATGTAAAAAAAAGCTCCAATTTCTGATATGAAAAAAGTTTGTATTGTGCATCTCTATATAAAATTCAGTAATTCCTCACAACGGCCTTATGGAAGATCAGCAATGCCAAGTCTTATGCAAAATTGAATTACATAAATTTGAAATATCATGACATAAGATAATAATAAATTATTCCTGTATACACAAAGCTTGAAATAATTCAAATCCTCTTAAAAAAATTTTTTTTAAATGTCACTTTTTTCAAAGCTGGTGCAGTCTTGACTGAATTTTAAGATATATTTTTGCTGGAGTTTCCACAGTGAAACACCATCTGAGTAAATAAAAATACCTTGTACTGTTAGGATATAAATTCTACAAGTGTAACAATAACAGTAGATTAAACACAACAGTGAGGTTCTCTCACATTTCACCAGTTTATGGCTTATATGGCTGCTCTGTAATGTCAGGCACCCCTGCATTTTCTTTCTTTTTTTTTTTTTTAAGATTTTATTTATTTATTTGACAGGGAGAGATCACAAGTAGGCAGAGAGGCAGGCAGAGAGAGAGGAGGAAGTAGGCTCCCTGCTGAGCAGAGAGCCCGACGTGGGCCTCAATCCCAGGACCCTGAGATCATGACCCGAGCCAAAAGCAGAGGCTTTAACCCACTGAGCCACCCAGGCACCCACCCCTGCATTTTCTATATGTGATCTAAGATGGCTAAGATGGCTGCTAGGATCCCACCATCATGTCTGTATTCCAACCGGTAAAGTCACTACCGGTCAGAATCCTGTCTCCAGGACATACCAAGCTGCAAGGGAGGCTGGGAAATGTAGTTTCTGACTGTGTAGCACATTGGAAGCCATGCAGATGTCTCTGCCTTAGCTGCCATTCCTTGTCAGACGGTCTCAATTTTGTGAGTTCAGAATTATGAAATGCCTCTAGGAACAAATGTTTTACATAAAATTCAGCATCCTTTTTAGCTAAGAATATCCCTATTTGACAGAGGCTACAACTGAGAAGCAGAGAAGTTAAATGACTTACCCCAGCACATTGCTAGTGAAATGACAGAGCTAGGACTGAAATCCAGTGCTCTAAGCCTATGATTTTTGCTCTTATGCTACAGATACCTCCCAATGGGAGTTTTCTTCTAACTCCAAGAATGCTAGTAATCCTTAGTCTGAGAGGAAGTGAGGCTCCTATCTATGTGAAATGACACTGAGAAAAGGGACAGAATTATATAGTTTTACCATGAGGACAGGTACAGGGCTGGCAACCTGAGCTGTGTCTGGCTTGAAAGGTTCAAGAACTCAGGAAGCAAGAAGATGTAGTAAAAAGCCCTGGGCCACGAAGCAACAATGTGCCCTCTTAGTTCTGCCTCTATATTAGGCAGATTGGATGTGTGTCCTATCTATTTTCCCTTCCGAATCTTTAGTGTGCCATCCACTATATGGCAAGGAGAGCTAGGGCAGGACTGGATGTGCAGGGCTGTAGAATATGGCTATGCAGGTTTAACTTCACCAAGCAGAAGATTCTGGAACACAGTAGAAGGGCACAACATAGCTCCAATCCTCATCCCTCCTTGCCCCTCAGAAATACTACTGGTAAATTATCGAAATATTGAGATTCTCAAAAATGCTACAAAATCTGGAGAGAAGACAATCAAGCAGGCAGCCTTATCTTTTTTCTCTTTTGACAAGGGGATTGGGAAGAAAGGTGAAATTGGAAAGCAAATAATACATCTAATTCTTCCAGAGAAAAGTGAGGTTTTCAGAATTCTATTGAAATGACCCCAAACTCCTGGGGCTAGAGGGAGGGAGGGAGGACTAAATAGAGCAAATTATGATATAGGATGTTCGTCAACATCTCAGGAGAGGGAGAACAACCTACGTATTTTAACAAAGACTTCATGTGTCCTAAAACAGAGGTTTCCCCGACCCAAGCCCTCAGATAACAGAAAGGTGGAGAACGCCCAGAATACCCAGTTCTCATGCGTTGCTAGAAAAGAAAACATACTGGTAGCAGACGATAGGGAAGGGGATGCTGCATCAAAACAAGCAGATTTTTGGGGCAGAGCTGCCCAAGAACGTACAAGGGGAAAGAAATGATATGGCCACCATACTGACTTATTATATAAAGGCCAGTATTTCATCCAGAACTAACAAAAGAGAGGGCAGGGAGAGGGACCACCGTGGGCTGCAAAAGACAAAGCCTAACCCAGAAAAAATATAACTCAAGGAGCAGAAGGAATTTTCTTACAATTTCTTCACATTATAGCACAGCTTGATAGGAACATAAATTAAGTAAAACTAGAGCTCAGTCATGAGATGATAAAATAGCAGAATGAGATTAAAAGGGAGGTTGCAGGCATAAGGAAACAAATTGAATACCAAAATAGTTTATGGACCTAATAAATAAACTATAAATAGGAAGAACACAACAGATACTGCTGAACACTGAAATATGAGCATGGAGAAAAGACTGTAAGCACAGCAAATGCAAAGGAAAAAAGACAAAGGAAATTAATTAGAAGCTGATAGATAATGCATAGTAGTTTGTTATAGGCTAAGCTGCTGTAACAAAGAAATTCAAAAATATAATGTCATAAATAGACCAGTTTATTTCTCACCCACAAAACAGTCCACAATTAAGAAGTCTAATGTTTTCGGGGCGCCTGGGTGGCTCAGTTGGTTAAGCGACTGCCTTCGGCTCAGGTCATGATCCTGGAGACCCGGGATCGAGTCCCACATCGGGCTTCCTGCTCGGCGGGAAGCCTGCTTCTCCCTCTCTCACTCCCCCTGCTTGTGTTCCCTCTCTGGCTGTGTTTCTCTCTGTCAAATAAATAAAATCTTAAAAAAAAAAAAAAAAAGAAGAAGTCTAATGTTTTCAGGGAGCTGGGTGGCTCAGTGGGTTAAACCTCTGCCTTTGGCTCAGGTCATGATCTCAGGGTCCTGGGATCGAGGCCCGCATCGGGCTCTCTGCTAAGTGGGGAGCCTGCTTCCTCCTCTCTCTCTGTCTGCCTCTCTGCCTACTTGTGCTCTCTTTCTCTGTCAAATAAATAAATAAAATCTTAAAATAATAAAAAAAAAGAAGTCTAATGTTTTCAGGACAGACAGCTCTGCTCCATGGTAGGGAGCATTACTGGGAGAGGGTTCCTTCTATCTGGAGGCTATCTCATCTCATTCCTGTGGTTGAGGCTGCCTCCTCTCTACACCCATGTTTCAGCCCACAGGAAGGATAAAGCGAGTCCAGGGCAGGCACGCTAAGGAGATGGCCCAGAGGTCACACTTATCACTGTTGCTTACATCTTACTGGTCTGAATTTGGTCATATGTCCACATTGAGCCACCAGAGACACTGGGAGATGCAGTCTGGACTGCATAGCCACATGCTCAGATGAAAACATTTTATTCTCAAATGAACCAGGAGAGAATGAATAGTTAAGGTATCATAACATCAAAGATAAAGATGACCCAACACTTAATGACAATTGGTATCTCCAAAACGGAGAACCCAGCAAATGGAAGAGAAGATGTATCCAATGATATAATGGAAGAAAATTTTCCAGAAGTGAAGAAAGAATGAAATATACAGGAGGAAAGAAAGCATTGAATCCTGGGAAATTTTGATTTAGAGTATTACCTCCAGGTATTTTCTGGTTAAATACCTGGACTTCAAAAACGAAGAACGTTTCAGACATCCAGACAGGAAGAAAAATCACCAACAAGTGTGAGGAATCAGGTTGCATCAGATTTCACAATAGTCATTGTAGAAGACAACGGGCCAGTGTCTGCAAAATTTTGAGAAAAGGAAGGATGACCCCAGATATCATTCAAATATAAATACCCATGAACCTTGTTGGAAAGGACTGCTTGATAACCAAAGGCAGGCAACTAAGAAATCAATCCAAATAGAGGCATCTGTATGGCTCAGTCGGTTGAGCATCTGACTTGATTTCCACTCAGGTCATGATCTCAGGGTCATGAGACTGAGCCCTGCATCAGGCTCCACACTCAACTTGGAGTCTATTCAAGATCTTCTCTCTCCTCTCCCTCTGCCCCTCCCCCTGCTCTTTGTATCACATTCTCTCTCTCTCTCCCTCAAAAATAAATAGATGAATTATAATAGACCATTAGCTATAGGGAACAAACTGAGGGTTGCAGCAGGAGAGGTGAGTGGGGGGACGGGTTAACTAGGTGATGGGCATTAAGGAGGGCACTTGATGTAATGCACACTGGGTGTTCTATGCACCTGAGGAGTCACTAAATTCTACCCCTGAAACTAATAATACACTCTACGTTAATTGATTGTAAATAAAATTTTTAAAATAAAGAAATAAAAATCTTAGAAAAAGAAAGTCAATCAAAACAAGGAACTCAAGCATAGAAGAGCCATGACACTGGATCCATTTACACGTAGGATGAATATTAAACCATCCTAGCGATTATGGTTTCAAGACAGAATGTGGATATTATAAATCTGGACAATGTAAAAATAATAATATAATAAAAATTCGGAGGTGAGGGGGGATATGGGTAGCAAGAGAGTTCTAATGTTCTCATCTTTTGAAGATGAGTATATTATTCAAATTTAAAATGCAATTAAAAAAAACCTAAATGTTTTTCATAATCCTTTATTTAACCGTAGGGCAGGAGCCCACAAACTACTGCCCAAGGGAGGACCACCTTTTTTTGTACATAGCTTCATTAGGACATAGTGCCACCATTTGTTTACATGCTGTCTATGCAACTTTCTGGCTATAACCACGGACCAGAACAAGTCTAAAATATTTACTGTCTGGCCCTTAAAAAAAAAAATTGCTAACCCTTGCAGAGGAATGTTTTTCAACTCATAGGAATCTTGTGGTAAAGAAATATTGACTTGAGGTTTAATAATTTGTTGAGTTCAATTCAGCCTTTTCCCTCCTATTTAATTCATGTCAAAAATTAAGTTTAATAATGTAATATAAATCTTATTTTTATAAAATGATATATTAATCATTCCAAAGATGTCAGGGATAATGGATCACCTAATGATATTTGACATGGTTTCTTAAACTTTCATCTTTGTGTTTTTCTGCATTAATTGGAATCCTTATAATGACCATATATCATTTTTTACCAGATTCATAAAATAGAATGGTTTTTCTATTTGAAAACATTATAAGCAAATATACCAAGATATTAACAATGATTAATTCTGGCTAGCAGGAATGTGATTGCTGTTTTCTTTTGTAAGCTTTTCTACATTTTTTTTAAACTTTGAAAAACAATTAAGCTGTTATAGAAGGTTTAGGCATCAAGCGGCAGAGTTTTGGAAATAGTCATGACTCACCAGCTACAAAGAACATTGTTCTCTTTCTGTGATAGTCCGTATCTTGTTATAGAGCCAGAGAGCCTGGGTCCAGCCCAAAATATAAAGCATGACATAAAGGAGAGGCCAGAAGCAGATGATATTCAACTTCCATCAGGCAATCGGCACATTCATAAAACCGTTTTCTTCTATTTAGCATCAACGGACTGTTCCAGTTTCGTCCCCCACCGGCCCTCCTGGCACACACACCATACTCCAGCCACACCGAGATCCTCACCTTCCCCGAAATCTTCATGCACCTGCATGCAGCTCTGCTTTCCTGCCACTGTCTTCTCGTGATATATGATTCATTGTTTCTTTTGAGACACAGTTTAAATATCACTTACTGCAGTCAATCCCAACCTTGGCTACACATCAGAATCACTTGGGGAGCATTATATGACGCCCAGGTTCCAGCCCAGCCATTCAGTTTTATTGGCCCGGAGTTGGGGCCCAGGCAGCAGTATTTTCTTTTTTAAAGATTTTATTTATTTATTTGACAGAGAGAAACACAGCCAGAGAGGGAACACAAGCAGGGGGAATGAGAGAGGGAGAAGCAGGCTTCCCGCCGAGCAGGGAGCCCGATGTGGGGCTCGATCCTGGGTCTCTGGGATCATGACCTGAGCCGAAGGCAGTCGCTTAACCAACTGAGCCACCCAGGCGCCCCATTAAAAAGCTCCCTGAGAGATTCTACCATAGCTCGGGTGGAATTCTTCTTCAACGCCAGCGCGAGAATCAGTGACTCCCTCTTCTGAGACTCCCATTGCCCTGAGCATGTCCATTCTTCCTGAAACTCAACGTCCATCAGATGAAAGTCAGTGTTGTATAGTAGGTGCTCAGTAAGGGCTGAAGGTTGTCACATGCCTTCTCCCTCCAAACCAGCACGTGCAGAGTTGGTCATCCTTACCAGCGGAGTCAGACGGCAGAGTGGGCTCATTTCTTTCTGTAATCTCAAGAGGATGTCAACCCCCAGGTGTAACCCTCTTCTCCATGTCCCTACACACACACACACACACACACACACACACACACACACACACACACACACACACATCTGGCTTTTACATTGTTGAGATAGATGCAATTGAAACAAAGAAACCAGCATTAGGAGCGTGCTGACCCCCTGACAGGACCCTAGCACCATCTGCCTTCCACCTTCTCCTCTGGGTCACACTGCGTCGTGGTCTGTGCCAGCCCCTGCTACTTGGGCTCTCAAGAGCAGGTTGTCAGGTGTCCTTTGTCAAAGGCTTTTAGAAAATCCAGAGAAATGATGCTCTGCGCCCCCAAACTGCCAGACCATCTTCGCGATGCTTGACAATTTTATTTAAGCGGAATCTTTCTCCTTCCCTCCAATTTACCTTTGCCTCCCCGACCCTGATATCAATGAGACAAGTGGAGACCCTTCCCTTTTTGTTACTGGACATGATGTGCCATGCCTGTGGTACAGTACCGTGGGTGACTGGGAGGTCCCGGTGGCCATTCGGGTCTGGAAGTGAGGTGTGGCGAGGAGAACTGGGGAGGAGAAAGACATCAAGGTGGAATTTCCATAATAACACGACATGCACTTGAACTCCTAGGTGTCATTAAGGTGAGGCTTGTGGAGGGGCACCTGGGTGGCTAGTTAAGCATCCGCTTGTGGTTCAGGCCATGATCCCAGGGTCCTGGGATGGAGTCCCTGTGTGGCAGTCCCTGCTCAGCAGGGAGTCTGCGTCTCACTCCCCCTGCTCTCCCCCTGCTGGAGCTCTGTCTTTCCCTCTGTCTGGCTCAAATAAAAAAAAAGAAAAAAAAATCTTAAAAAAAAAAAAAGACAAGGCCCATGGCACTCCCCTTTCCTCTTCCAATTCACCTGGAAGGCTGGAGATCGTACTGTCTACTCCTTCCTGTTAAAAAACCCTACGTAGAGTCATTTTAAATCACCCTCACCAGACGTTTGTGGGATGGTAGCGTTTTACAGTTGCCTTTAAGCCCCACATCCTTGGTTCAGACATTTTTTAGCCAATAGATACTTATTTGGGGAAGTGATTTTCTCTCTCCGCACCCTCCATCTGCAGCTCTTGATGAGTTTCTCTTTCTTTTCCCATTACCTTGAGGAGCAACAAGGCATGGTACAACTGAGTCCAATGGCAAATTTTACTAATGTAAAATCTTAAAATCGAATAGTATTTCTAGTATACTGTGTGACCTTAAACAAATCTACTAACCTTTCAGTCTTAGTTCTTTATTAGCTAAAGAGCGAATTGTTACCTAGTTCCTTTAGAAGTTATACAGATTAATTAATGTTTGGAAAATGGTTTGAAAATTTTAATCAAGCTATAAATACCAAAAAGCTGCATCTTCCCTGCTGGGAAGGCCCAGGTAATTCATAACCTCTTCTAATAAAGGTAAAAATAGTGTACTTGAGCTATACAATTAAATGTGATTTATATGTAACAAATATTAGTCTTTAAAAGCTAGAAAGCATTTAATAGAAACAATTCATATTTCATAACTACAATAAAAGCATTTAATGACTTTAGGAAAGGTATAATCATCTACTCTAATTGATCTAGATATCAAGTCTTTAACTCTCTCTGAGATTTTTAAGAGTCTACTCGAAGTTCATTTTTGACCTATTTATTTTTTTAACCTTTTGTTTATTTGTTTGTTTGGGAGGGGTAGAATCTTAAGGAAGGCTCCATCTCACCACCCTGAGATCATGACCTGAACCAAAATCAGTAGTCGGTTAACCAACTAGTTAACCAACAGTTAACCAACTAAGCCACCCAGGGACCCCGACACATCTATCTTGAAATTCTCCCAGTTTTCTTGTTTTGTTTTGTTTTTTTTACTCTCACAACCCCAATATGATTTCTGGGGAAATTTGCCTGTACAAAACTTTGCTGTATTCAAGGCCTCGTCTGTCAAGATTTAGCACTTTTATATCGTAGTCATTAAAATTGAACAAAATCTTAATAATTCCTTTATTAACTACTACAGTGACTTTGCATAGTGGAAATCACAACACGTTAATTGCGTTTAATTAACTCTTTTAAATTACACAAACTTCTGACAGTAGACAATAGCACAGGGTACTCATGAGCAATAAAATTGGGGCTGCCATTGCTACTTTATTAAAACTTAATGAAACTATTCATAATCTTATTTATTGTTTACGAGAAGGAAACTGTATTCATTTCAAAAGCAAATATGCCTGCTGAAAACAGATTTTTGATTGTCTAGGTGAAGGCTCAGAAGTTAATAAAAGGATCTACCATACCCAACCTCACAGTTCTACCAGCTTCTCATCGCACGGATCCCTACTTCACGCCCATACCTGTCCTCCAGGCAGATGCCAGCAAAGGTTAGTGATTCAATGACCATTGTATGTGCTTAGGAATCTATGGGAAAGAGCATTGAGGTGGGATAGGGGGCTCAAGCTTGAATTTGAGCTCAGCTACTAATTCTTCTAGGTGACCTCAGACAAGTCGGGGTCTTCGCTCTGGCCCGAGTTTGCTCCTCTATAAATCAGAAGTTTGGACTAGACAAGAACTAGAGTCCCTTCCGCCTCTAAAACCCATCATCCTATGGATTTAATATTGATTGAGATGTTGGTGTTATCACATGTTAAAATTATTATTGTATTTATGTGGTATTATTAGAATTTTTCAAGCTTCTGAGCAGATAGTTTCTGATGTTGTTCTGGTAG
Organism: Spilogale gracilis; assembly: GCA_004023965.1. Classification (NCBI taxonomy): domain Eukaryota; kingdom Metazoa; phylum Chordata; class Mammalia; order Carnivora; family Mephitidae; genus Spilogale; species Spilogale gracilis. The sequence continues at coordinate 18,762 of PITA01013277.1, forward strand.
CATTTAAAAAAATTTATTTCAATATACTATTATGCAAAAATATGAAGCCAGAATTGATGTAAATGGCATTTAAATCATGCATGTCTCAGTCTGAATTCTAGTGTTCGTGAAACCTTTTAAACAAAAGGTCCTATCATCTTCATCTCAGTATCCCTACTGTCCAGAATCATGTTGGTTGAATGAATAAGTAAATAATAGAGTAAGTAAATGAATGACTGAGAACTGAGTGTTGTAAGTATCACCCTCTCTACTTCTTTCCGCTACTTCATTAAATCGGCTGAAGTGCTGAAAAATGCCTAAGTGGATTCCCTTTTGTATCTCAAACACAACCAAGTGAGATGGTCTTTAATTATTTCCATCTTACTTTCCATCTGTTGTCTGGAATAGTTTGGATCTAAAGTTGGTTCCCAAAGGCTCTCTTGGTCCTTGGAGAAAAGTTCTCCATCTTGTGTACTCTGTCTGCTGACCTATTGCTGGAGGAAGACCAGCAGACCTCGGGAGAACCCAGCAACATTCTAAGCCCCTTAATGCATGAAGCTCACAACTGTAACTAACTAACTGTAACTGTAACTATTACTTCTCTAGTTATAAACCATTATTGTTCAGAGAACTTTGTGACATATAATTTTACTTAGTTTACATATTTACTTCCTGGGAATGTGGAATGACTCCAGCAGAGTTCTTGCTTTAATACCATTTTCTATTCTTCATGGATCAAATTAGGGTGAATGAAATAGTGAATCATGAATCAATGAATCAGGTTCTGCTTTAGCAACAGATGTAATGAAAATAATTGCTACAAAACAAAGGTGAATCTAGAACCATGACAACTTGACCCAGAAAAAAAATCACACTTTCATTGCTCAATAATCCACCAGAGAACACATGGCCTGCCATAATATTTGTAATTAATCACTCAATTAGTCAGCATATATTTATTGAGTACTCATCGTATGTCTGTGCAAGGTAATAGAAGCATCAGAAAAGCTCAAGCCACAGAAATGTGGACACAGTGTCTAGATTTTTACATGTTCCCGATCCCTTAGCTGTTATCTCAGGCTCACATAAGTCCAGCCAGAGGTAAAGGATTGACAACATCCAGAAGAGAGAGTTGTTTTGGAAAAATGCAGAATGAACTTCCTTTTTTTGAATTATCTTGTTACATCCAAAAAAGAAAGCAAGCTTTTCTTTTCCTCCCCTTCCCTTCCTTTCCCTTCCCTTTCTTTTTAATGGTTAAGAATGTATGTCTCACCATACACAATCCAAACTTTCAGGCTATGTGTGACCTCAGGCAAGTAGCTCTCTGGTCTTGATTGATTAATGAACTCCAAACTCTACAAACAAGGCAAGCTTGACTTGGACCTTCCCCTCATTCTCTGCTAACCCCTTTCTCTACCCTCAGCCACGTGTCCTCCCCCCTGCTCCTCACCAGGCCAAGCACATTTTCTCATGGGCCTTCACGAGTGACTCTGTCTCTGCTTGGAAAAGTCACTTCTGTAAGCATCTGTCTTTTCCTTCATAGATGATCACAATTTATAATACATTTATTGTGAGTTTAATGTCTTCAACCCTCCTGGAGGTTCCGTGAGTTCTCTCTGGCTCACCACTGCATCCCTGGCCTCCAGGACAGCTCCTGCCACATAATAGCGCTTAACAAATGTCAGTTGAATGAATGAACGTCTAATCCCTAATCCATTCTGCTGGAAGGTAAGAGTGTTATAAAAGTTTAATGAGACAATGATGTTAAGGGATGACTTCCCAAAACAGGTAAAATCATGGATCTCATACAAATATAAAATGAACGCAATGAAATATTTTATTTATTTAACTTGTCGATTAAAAGACAGATCTGTAGGGGCACATGGGTGGCTCAGTCGCTTAAGTGTCCAACTCTTGGTTTCAGCTCGGGGCATGATCTCTTGGGTCTTGAAATCAAGATTTGGATCAGATTCCATGCTCAACGGGGAGTCTGCTTGAAGACTCTTTCCCTCTGCTCCTCCCCCAACTTGTGCCACTCTGTCTCTCTCAAATAAGTAAATCTTTAAAAAACCGAGAGAGAAAGAGAGAGATCTGTAGGATGTCACAACTGGGTTTAAAGGAGAATCCAAAGGACACACATTTGTAGCTCAAGAATATAAAAATAAATTTGAAAATAGATGCAAAATTGACCTTTCTGTGGGAAGGAGGCGTGTCCCTTCACCAGACAGAATTTATCTTCAAGTCGATAGATAAGAATTATTTGCATTAGTATTGGTTCTTTTTTTTTTTTTTTTTTTTTTTTACAAATTAACCTTCATCTCTACGGAGTTGTGAAATAGCTCAAAGACTAAATCCAGATAATTCCCCAAGCCTTCAGCATTCCATTCAAAAGGTATCCAGTAATCTCTTTTGTTTATTCCAAAACTTAAACAAAAATAGTCTTACAGTCTTCCACCATTTTCATTAAAGTGATTTCCAAAAAAAAAAAAATTTTTTTTAAATAAGGCTGGTCTCATTTGATATATCCTGATTATTTACACAGGTGTAGTAAGAATAGTCCATCTTAAGTTTGCTCTGCTGGAAACTTTCCAAAGGAATCTGATTGAACTTTTAAAATCCTCTATTATTTGCTATCTTAAGGCTAGGTAATCAAGCCCAAGAAACTCTGCCCACCACATTTCAACTACAGGACCTCTAAATTTGGCTAATTTCCTTTTCTCTAGAGGGGTTCCAAATATCCTAATGTTCTTGGGCCTGGACATGACCTTCCTACCACCTGCAAGAATGGAAACCCTGTAAACCATGTACCAAGCCAGGTTTTTTGGATGTAAACATTGGCTCCATAAAGTCAACCTTAGTTCTTTAAAAGTGACTTGCCATTCGTAATTAATAAGTATCATTCTAAAATATGAAATTCCAGACAAGGTCTTGGTTGTATAAGTGATTTTTCCAATTATATCTTAGTAAAAGGAGAACAGATTTTTATTGAAATTATGCAAATAACCATGTTGCCATGAAAAGTAAAGAGCCTCAGTGAGACTTTCTGAATTTGGGAGATGGACACTGAAAGTATTAGAAGTTTGATTTCCTTATTTCTTAGAAATCTTAAGAATATTCAATTTACATAAGCATTTACTTCTCTCTGTAAGTCAATCTGAACAGAACTCCTTTAATTGGAGACTTTACAGTGTAATTTATTAATACCACCTGGAGACAGGAAAACATTCTATATTCACAATGAGAGAGAAAGGCCTTTCAGAATTACAGATGCATAGACATACAGATACAGACAGAGCTCATAGTGTCAACTCTACAATTTCAGCTACAGATGAAAAATAAACACAGAAACACACCTTCTGGTCTAGATACCACTTTCTTGGTGTCCATGGCTTTCCTAGTTGATTTGAGCTCAAAATACACAAGTGCACAAGCAAAAGACTAACAAACTATATTCACTATTTTCTCCTCACTCAAAAGGGAATGAAATCTCCATAAGACATTAATCCATTTATGGAGATCACCAAATTCCCAGTCACTGTAGCTAACAATAAGGAATAACTTAGGCATACATGAACCAAAAAGAAAAATAAAACAAAAAAAGTAATAGGCAGTAATACTAAAATTAGAAAAACAGTCAATAAAGTTCTATTGCCACTTGGAATTCACCTAGGGATGCTAAAAAATATATATACCTGTGGACTTGTTTCCCTGTGAGGTGCATCATTTCTGGCAATTTCAGGTGAATCTTCTGCTCATCTTGGTGAGATCTCCAAAATTATTAAAGGACATATATATTTTAAAGTAAAACCACGGCTCTTATACAGCTATAAAACACATCAAAGATTTTATTGAACTCATTGATTAAATGAGGGAATCAGTAGGATGTTACATTTGGTTCCAAGGAGCATCCAAACAACAGACACCCTTACAAATCAAGAATAGTGAAATAAATTTGCAAATGGACACATGACTGGCGTTTTGGGGGTGGCAGAAGCATCATCTCTCTGTGTGACAGTTTATTGGCATGCATATAAAACAAGAAATATTTGCACTGATTTCAGTTTTCTATAAATTAACCTTAATCTCTAGAGAATTGTAAAAAGGTCTCATCAAAAACAAAGGTGATTATAGGGGTCAGATAACCCTCCAGAGGTTCCAGATTTCAATGAAGAGATACCAGCCTCTTTGACTTATCCCAATGTCTTAACTTTTTCCTTCCAATCGTAAACCTACACACGTGTTCACCTAAAAATAGGTCAGTTGCTCCAGCTGGTACTAAAGCAAAGGTTAAAATCATGCTTATATTCTTTGAGATTCTCTCTGAGTTCAGTAATGAAAATATACTGAATTAGGAGCTCTGTTTTTCACATCTGTAAGTCAGGCATAGTTCTTGGAAATGGGATTTGATATTTAAGGGTGGAAAATAGTTGTGAGGACAAAGAATTACTCTTAATATTTTAAGGTAGTTAAATCCAGTGTTAGAAAAATTAAAACCTGAACTCTCAATTTCGAATGGGGATTAAAGAATTGTGCTCTGGATGAGCAGTTCTTAAGTTTTGGAAGTACAAAAGATTGACCTGGAGTGCTTACTAAAAAATGTAGATTACTGGGTGCCAGTTGTACTGGTTCGCAAACTTCGGGGCACGTAAGTTATGTCCTGGAGGCTTCAGTATACTATGCAGAATCCCACCCTGACCTCAGAAGTATGGACAGGCTCAGGAGAGGGCCCAGGAGTTTCACTGTTAATAAGAAATTCTCCCCCCAAAATGATTCTGTGGTAAGCAAACTGAAGGTTTCTCTTTGGAATCATTGTTTTACAAGCGAAGTCTTCTCCAGCTCCTCAATCCCTCAGTGTTTATTTCTCTGAATTCCTGTAACCCTAGACTTTAGCATCTTTAATAACAATATAACATCGTCATTGAGGTCCTCAGGGAAACAGATGCCGTGTTTGTTCCCCTTAGAATCTGTGCCAGTTTCTTCAACTTAGCCCAGCTCAGTACATGGTTTGCAGACGAGGATTTCCTTGAGACCCAGAGTTCCTTACTTTCCTTCCTATGACATGAGAGCAACAAGAAGCTGAAGTCCTATCCCAAGTTTGTTTCACATCCTCCCTGGGTTTCTGGCTTCAACACAACATTACTACCTTAATGAAAGCATTATGCCTGCTGGAAGGCTTTGCTCAATTAATCATTGATTGGTTGATTGATTGATTGATTGATTAATTATTAATTAATTTAACAGTCTCTTGACCTTCAAAAGTCCTGGTACCAGCCATGCTGACATAGTATGAGTTCTAGGAATTGTAAATTAGGTGCATTAATAATATCCATGTTGCCCCAGTTATACTAAACTAATCTATTTGAGCGATCACATCTTCGGGTGACATGAGAAAGGTCTAAAAATAACTTTCTTTTTGTTGTTTTGTTTTGTTTTAGAGAGAGAGATTGAGAGAACGGGATGTGAGGGGTGGAGGGAGAGGGGGAGAGAGAATCTTTAGCAGGCTTCACGCCCAGCATGGAGCCCAACATGGGCTCAATCTCACCGTCCTGAGATCAGAACCTGAGCCGAAATCAAGAGTCAGCTGCTTAACTGCCTGAGCCACCCAGGCGCCCCTAAAAATAACTTTCTTCTATGAAATATGACTCATTGTAACAATAGGGGAATAGTTACAGGCACATAGATTTTCTTTCAGAATAAAACCTCTCCTTAGTTATGAAGACGTGTATTTGATTTCTCCAAATTTTAAAAAGAATAACAATGTTATCAATTGTTGGGAATGTTAAGTATAAAGAAGTTTTAGTTTGCACTGAAATTATATTTCTACCTTAAAATGAAATTACTTTTTAAAGATTTTATTTATTAATCAGAGAGAGAGCGTGCACACACAGCAAGGGGAGTGGCAGGCAGAGAGAGAAGAAGGCTCCCTGCCAAGCAAGGAGCCCAATGTGGGGCTCTCTCCTAGAACCCTGGGATCACAACCCCAGGTCGATGGCAGATGCTTAACCGACTCAACCACCCAGGCATGCCAAGATTATCTTACTACAAGTTTATTTCATAAGACCACTATGGGAAATGCCATCTTATCTTGGGTTAGAATATTAGGATTAAACAAATGTGTACTATAGCATTTTCTTCATATAAAGGATCAAGGCACTAGATGTGCTCTCACAAATAAGATGAATAGAGTAAGTTACACTTGTGAAATTCATAGAACTCAGACTTTGTAGAAATGCTTGGAGTTAAAATCGTATTCTTCTAACTTTCCTTTCCAGGGATTTTAAGTATGATTGAACGAGGACTGATTCCACCAACAGCAAGAATCACCTTTCAGAATCCACCCATTATACCGAGAGCAGCTCCTCTGCATAATTTTGATGAAGCACGTAAGATCCCAACTGCCGGTAAGACAGTCTTACCTGTACGCTTAGCTGGGATACATAGGAATTACCTCCCACCAAAATCTAGTCTTCCAGTATCCATTGTGAATCCATTATTCACTTGACTGAATAAAGTAACAGTCTCTTTGTCGAATACCTACACACGGCCTGTTGGGTTAGAAGGTTGGTATTTTCAAGGGGCTTGCAGTTTGGTTGGGAAAACAAGAAAGACAGAACAATAAATAACAATACAAAGAAGCATAGCATTAAAAACCCAGTGGATGTTAAAGTCTAGTGCTACAGGTGTTCAAAGGAACAGTTACAGAGGGGTGAGATAATAGACTTCAAAGAAGAGCCTAGATGAAATGGGGTGTTCAAGAAAAGTGCCAACCTGGGATTCTACTAACCACTTGCAGAAGCTCAGGCAATCCATTTACTTTCTCTGGGCTCCAGCTTCCCCAATTATAAAATAAAGGGGCTTGGCAAGCTAAATGAATTAATCTGGTCAACAAATATTTGTTGAATGCTTACTTTATCAAGGGTAGTTTAAGGGCTGGGGATCCAACCATGAATAAGTTAGACAACATTTCTGCTCCCATGGTGCTTACGTTCCAGTGGGAGAATAAGCAGGTGAGTAAACGAGAATTTGAGCTAGTGGTATGTGCTACAGATAAAAGAAAAAACATGAATGAGAGAATGGTAAGGAGGTGCTTACTTTGATTATGAAAGAAGAGTCAGGGCATGCCTCTCAGAAGATGTGTGAGACTTGAGTTGAGGTACAAATGATCAGAAGAAGCCAGTCACATAAAGATCTAGAGAAAAGCATTCCAGATATAGGCCAGCACGGATACAAGGGCCTAAGGACTAAGGAGGGAATGAGCAAGGCTGGTGTGGCTTGAGAGCCAACAGCAAGGGAAAGGGAAGAGATGAGGCTGGAAAGTAGAGAGGAATGACATGACATAGTCTGGAGCAGAGACTACGAGTTGTCCTCAATACTCATTCTTCCCTGCTTCCACAGTAATGGAGTCATGGGTGGGCACATGTCTGCTTAGCTAAGGACAACATTTCCCAGGCTTCTTTTTAGCTAGGTGTGCCCTGTGACCAGGTTCTGGACAAAGAGGAAGGAAGCAAAAGTAGGAAGGGTAATTTCTGGGCTGAGCCCATAAGAGGAAAGGAGCAGGGTCTCCCCCTCTCCTTTCCCCTCTCTCGCTAGCTGGGAGGCAGATGTGATAGGGAAGCACTTGAGAGCCAGAGGTGGAACTCCATGTTCCATCTCCAAGACTGGTACAGAGCTGCCCTACCAACCTGGGACTGACTTCCTTTCAACTTTCGTGTGAGAGAGAAATAAACTTTTAATTGGTTTAAACCACTATATGTATTTTAGGGTCTTCCCTGTAAACATCTTTCACTACAGCAGAACTAGCATGGCAGCCTTTCAAACCATCATGAACAGTTGGATTTAACTAAGTACAAGAGCCCACTAAAATATTTAAACAAGAGGATGAGGTGATCTGATTTATATTTTAATAAGACCATTCTGACTGCTTTGTAGCTAATGAATCATAGGGGAGCATGTGTGGAAACAAGAAGACTAGTTAAAGTCTGTATCTGTAAACCAGATGAGAAATGACAGTGGATTTGAGAAGATGTCAGAGGATATGAAGAGAAGTGAAAATTCAAGTAGAATTTTGGAGGTGGAGCCATGATGACTGGCTGATGGGGAGTCTGATGAGAGGGAAATAAAGACCTTATGGATAAATATGTATAAATGTATGAATTATGTATGAATGTGCCCCAGTTTTGTATCCATTCTACTGTTGATGGGAATCTCATGGTTTATAGTATAGGGCCACTAGGAATAATACTACTATGAATATTCTCATTCATGTCTTTTAATGCATATACATATGTACTACTGTTAGATACATACCAAAAGGTAGAATTGCTTCATCATGGGGTATACATATGTCCAGACTAAGTATATCTTGCCAAACAATTTTCCAAGATGGTTAATGCTGATTTATTTTCCTACTAGAAGTACATGTGAATTCCAGATAATATATATCTTTGTCAACGCTTGATTTCAGTTTCATGTCTTTTAATAATTTTAGCCATCCTGATGAGTTTGTTGTAGTATCTCTTTGTGGGTTTAATCTTCACTTCCCTGATGACCAATAAAGTTGGGCAGTTTTTTGGTAGGTGTATTCATCATGTGAGGATCTTCTTTTAAAACGTGATTTAAGACTTTAACTTATTTTTTGAAAAATGGGTTTTCTTTTTTTTTCTTGGTTATAGGAATAATCTATGTATTCTGGATTCTGATCTTTTATCAGTTATATGTATTACAAATAACTTTTCCTATTCTGTGGTTTGGTATTTCATTCTCCTACTGGTGTCTTTTTTAAACTGAACTTTTGATTTTGAGATCATTGTAGATGCACACAGAGTTATAGGAAATAATACAGAGAGATCCCTTGCACTCTTAACTCAGTTTTCCTCAATAATAACGTATGGCAAAACTCTAGTGCAATATCATAACTGGGATATAGACACAGCCAAGATACAGGATATTTTCTTCACCAGGAGGATATCTTGTGTTGTCCTTTTATAGCCACATGCAGTCCTCTCCCATCCACACTCCTTCAGCAATGCCTGCCAACAATAGTCTGGTCTCCATTTCTATAATTTAATCATTTCAACAATGTTAAATAAATGGACTCACACAGCATGGAACCTTTCGGAATTGGCTTTTGTAGCTCAGCATAATCCTTGGGAGATTCATTTAGATTGTCACTTATATCAAGTTTGTTCCTTGTTATTGCTGACTAGTACTCCATAATATGAATGTAGCATGGATGTTAAACCATTTACCTATTGAAAGATATATGGTTTGTTTCCAGCTTGGGGCTACTATGAATTAAGCTGATCACAGACTGGATTGACTGACTCATATCCAAATAACAGAGTATAGAAAAGGGAAAAAGAGAAAATTTACAGTTCAGAAACCTGGAAAACCCTACCTTAACCAAATGTCCATGGTTAATATCACTGGTGATGCCATATTGATGGCCTGTCCGATGTGAGAAGGAGGGGACTTCACCTCTGTGGTACTCTGCCTAAAACCCCATAACCCCAGTCTAACTATGAGAAGACATCAGATAAACCCAAACTGAGGAAATTCTACAAAATACTGACTAATACTCCTCAAAATTATTAACGGTCATGAAAAATAAGGAAAGACTGAGAAACTGTCACGGACTAGAGGAAACTAAGAAGACATGATGACCTGATCAGATCTTGGAACAGTAAAAGGACCGTATAAAAACTAGTGATATGTGAATGAAGACTGGAATTTAGTTAATAGTGGTATATCAATGGTTTCTTAGTTTTGACAAATGTACCACGGTAATGAAAGTTGTTAACATTAGGGGAAATTGAATGAGGGTATATAGCTGCTTTCCTATAAATCTAAAATTAGTCCAAATTTAAAGTTCAGGGGGGTTTTTAAGTAAAAAATAAATGATAGCAAAAGGAAGAAGGCATTAATTAAATATAAATTTAAAATTAAGAAAAAGGAGACAGATGGGAAAAGTTACACCATGCAAAAAATAATCCAAAAAATCTCGATTGTCTCTATTAATATCAGACAAGTCACATTGGCAAGGATAAAGGGGGGTATCAATGATAAAAGAGCCAGTTCAGCAAAAAGACAAAACAGTCCTGTGTATGTACCAAAGAGCAGAGATTCAATATACCTGAAGCAAAAATCAATAATAATATAGATGACTTGAACACTATTGAACTATTTTAACACATCTAAAGAACTAAAACAAATAGCAGAATGCTCACTCATTTCAAATGCATATGGAACATTCAACAAAACAGACCATATTTTGGTCCATAAGAAAAATCTTAACAAACTTAAAAGAACTGAAATTATACAAAATAGTTCTCTGACCATAACATAGTTAAACCAGAAATGGATTAAAGAAACTATCTGGAAAATTCCCCAAATACTTGTGAAATAAAGAACATACTTTTTTTAAAAAAAGATTTTATTTGTTTATTTGACAGAGAGAGAGAGATATTACAAGTAGGCAGAGAGGCAGACAGAGAGAGGAAGAAGCAGGCTCCCCACTGAGCAGAGAGCCCGATGTGGGCCTCAATCCCAGGACCCTGGGATCATGACCTGAGCCAAAGGCAGAGGCTTTAACCCACTGAGCCACCCAGGCACCCTAAAGAACATACTTTTAAGTAACCTATTGGTCAAAGAGAAAATCACAAGGATATTTTAAAATATTTTGAATTGAATGAAAGTAACAACACATCTTGAAATTTATAGAATGCAGCTGAAGTATTATTTATATAGAAAACTATGGCATTAGATGTTTGTATTAGAAAGTAAGATAGATCTGAAATTTATCTAAACCCCAACTTTAAGAAACTAAAGAAAAAGAAAAGCAAATTATAACCAAGGTAAAGAGAAAGAAAGAAATAATAGAAATGAAAGTAAAAGGCAATGATACTGAATATAAGTAAAAAGAGAGAAATTTATTGAAACCAAAATCTGTTTCTTGGAAAATATCAACAAAAGTGGTAAGCCTCTAACCTAATAAAGGACTACCAAGGATAAAAAGAGAGAAGGCACAAGTGACCAATACCACAAATGAAAGAGGAGACATCATTACAAGTCCTATAGACATTTAAAGGATGATATGGGAATATCATCACAAATACCTTTATGACCATAAATTGGACAACTTTGACTAATGGACAAATTTTATCAAAGACAGACACAACCAAATCTCACTGAAGAAGAAACAGATGACTTAATTAGTCCTATATCTATTAAGAAAAGGTAATTTATACTTCAAAACTTTCTAAGAAAGAAAACACTAGTTCCAGATGGCATCCCTGGCGACTTCTACCAAACAATTAAGAAAGGAATATTTCTAATTCCTCACAAATTTTTTTAGAAAATAGAATAAAAGAGAACACTCCTCAGACCATTTTATGAAGCTAGCATCACCCTGAAATCACAACCCGACAAAGACTTTAGAAGACAAGAAAACCACAGTCTGTTTTCCTTCATGAAAAATAGATATAAAAATCCTCCACAATCTATTAACAAATTGAATTCCACAATATAAAGAAAAGAATAATATATCATAACCATGTAGGGTTTATCCTAAGACTACAAGACTGTTTTGACATTTTAAAAAATAAATCAATGTAAATCATCATATCAACAGACTAAAGAAGAACCGTATGACCATCTCCATCTCAATACATAAAAATAAAATAAAAACAACATCCATTAAACACTAATACATTAAAAAAAAACCTAAGCAAACTAAAAACAAAATGGAACATTCTCAGCCTAATATAGGACATCTATACCTAAAATCATACTTAATAATGAAAAACCAACTGCTTTCTCCATAATTATGATCAGGAACAATGCAAGGACATCCACTCTTACCACAGCTATTCAACATTGTATGGAAAGTCCTAGCCAACATAATGAGGTAAGAAAAAGAATAGAAAATAAAGAAATTAAACTGTCTCTCTTTATGAACAGAATGATTACTACATAGAAAATTTATAAGATCTACAAAAAAGATAATAGAATAAATAAGAGCGGCACCTGGGTCGCTCAGTTGGTTAAGCCACTGCCTTCAGCTCAGGTCATAATCTTAGAGTCCCAGGATCAAATCCCACATCAGGCTCCCAGCTCCACAGGGAGTCTTCTTTTCCCTCTGACCTTCTCTCCTCTCATGCTTCTCTCACTCACTCTCTCAAATAAATAAATAAAATCGTTAAAAAAATAGAATAAATAAGAAAGTTTAACAAGGTTTCAAGATATCAAATTAATATATAATATATGATTGAATTTCTATATACTAGAAATGAATAATTGGAAATTGAATTTTAAAAATAATACCAGGGTGCCTGGCTGGCTCAATCAGTTGAGCATGTGACTCTTGATCTCAGGGTCATGAGTTTGAGCCCCCTGTTCAGTGTGTACTTTAAACAACAACAACAATAAAAACATTAAAATAATACCAAATAATTAAATACTTAGGCAGAAAACTAAAAAAAATATGTGCAATCTGTATGCTAAAAACTCCAAAATGCTAACTAAAAAAAATTCAAACAAGATCTAAATAAATAGAAAGCTAAACCATGTTCATGGATTCAAAGACTCAATATTGTTATGTTAATCATCCCAAAGTTTTCTATAAGCTCAATATAATCCAAATCAAGATCAATAGAATATTTTTTGTGGAAATTGACCTGGCCAATTCTAAAATTTATATGGAAAAGCAAGGACGGTACAATAGACAATGAAAAAGAAAAGTAACATTGGAGGACTCATGTTATCTGAGTTAGTATAAAGTGATAGTTATCAGAACAGTGTGGTATTAGCAAAAGAATAAATATAGAGATACAGAGAGCAGAATAGAGTTCAGGAGTAGACCTACGCATACGTGGTCAATTGATTTTCAACAAGGACACAGGCAATTCAATGGAGAAAGAACTGTCTTTTCAACAAATGCTGTTGGAACAACTGAAGATAGATAGAGAACTTTGACCCACCCCTTGCACAATGTATAAAAATTTACTCAAAATGGATCATAGAACTAATGACAGAACTAAAGTCTAAAACTAATAACTTTTAGAGGAAAACAAGGGGGAAGACTTTTTGTTTCCTTGGGTTAGGCAAAGATTTTTTTAAACACCATAAATCCATTAAAAGTAAATAATTAACCCATTGGACTTCATCAAAATTTAAAACTTCTCTTTTAAAGACAATATTAAGAAATGAAAAGCTACAGATTGGCAATTCATATTTCAAAACACATACTTGATAAAGAATTTTTGTCCAGAATATATAAAAAACTCTCAAAACTCAATAAGAAAATAAGCAACCCAATAACCTAATAGACAAAGGATTAAAACAGAAATTTTACCAAAGAAGATATATGGGTGGTAGATAGGTAAGCAAAAGCATGCTTAACATCATTATTTACTAGGGGAATACAAATTAAAATAGGTCTGACTATATTTAAGATAATTGAAAAATGCTTGGGGTGCCTGGGTGTCTCAGTCAGTTAGGCATCTGCCTTCAGCTCGGTCATGATCCTAGGGTCCTGGGATCGAGTCCCACATCAGGCTCCCTGCTCATAACTGAAATCATACCATGCTTCTTTTCTAACCACAATGGTATGAAACTAGAAGTCAATTACAAGAGAAAAAGTACAGAATTCAAAAATATGTATTGAGTAAATAACATGTTCCTGAACAGTCAATAGGTCAAGAAGAAATAAAAAAGGCAATTTAAAAAATATCTTGAGACAAGTAAAGATTGAAACACAATAAAACTTATGGGACACTAACAGAGCAGTTCTAAGAGAGAATTTTATACTCATAAACACCTACACTTAGAAAACAGAAAAACCTCCAATAAACAATCTAACTTTACACAGAACTAGAAAAAGAAGAACTAAGCCCAAAATTATAATGAAGGAAATAACAAAGATCAGAGTGGAAATAAATGGAGACTAGAAAGACAAGAGAAAATATCAATGAAACCAAGAGCTGGTTTTTTGGAAAGATAAACAATATTAAACCTCTAACTGACAAAGAAAAAGAGAGAAGACTCAAATAAAATCAGAAATGAAAGAGGAGATATTACAAGTGATGACATAACAGTACTAAGGATTATAACAAATTACTATGAACAGGGTGTCTGGGTGGCTCAGTTGGTTAAGTGTCTGAGTTCAGCTCAGGTCATGATCTCCGGGTCCTGGAATGAAGCCCTGAATCTGGCTCTGCACCCAATGGGGAGTCCACTCCCCTCTCTCCCTCTGCCCCTCCCCCTACTCATGTGCACATTCTCTCTCTCTCAAATACATAAATAAATAATTTTTAAGAAGAAATTACTAGGAACGATTATATACCCCAAATTAGAAAACTTAGAAGAAATGGATAAATTCCTAGAAACGTGAACTTACCAAGTTTGAATCATGAAGAAATAGAAAATCTGAAGAGAACAACTACTAGTAAGGAGACTGAAAGAGCAATCAAAAGCTTCCCGGTAAAGTTCAGGATCATAAGGCTTCACTGGTTAATCGTACCAAACATTTGAACCTTCTCAAAGTCTTTCAAAAATTATAAAAGGAGCACTTCCAAACTCATAAGATTAACATTATCTTCAGACTAAAGCAGACAAGAAGAGAAAATTACAGGTCAACATTCCTGACAAATAAAGATGCAAAAAATCCTCAATAAAATATTAGAAAACTCAATTTTATAATACATTTAAAGGACCATACACCAGGATCAAATGAGGTTTATTCCTGGATGCAAGGATGGTTTAACATATGCAAATCAGTAAATGTAAATTCCACATTAACAAAATGAAGATAAAAATCATATGATCATCTTAAAGGATACAGAAAAACCATTTGATAAAATTCAATATCCTGGGGCACCTGGGTGGCTCAGTTGGTTAATAGATTGCTTTCAGCTCAGGTCATGATCCTGGAGGCCCGGGATCGAGCCCCACATCGGGCTCCCCACTCAGCGGGAAGCCTGCTTCTCCCGCTCTCAGTCCCTCTGCTTGTGTTCCCCCTCTAGCTGTGTTTCTCTCTGTCAAATAAATAAATAAAATCTTTAAAAAAAAATTCAATATCCTTTCATGATAAAACTCTCAATAAATTGGATATAAGAGAAATTTACCTCAAGATAATAAAAGCCATAAATTACAGCCCACAGCTAACATTATACTCAATAATGAAAAGCTAGAAGTTCTTTCTCTAAGATCAGAAACAAGATAAGGATGTCTACTCTTGCCACATTTATTCAACACAGTTCTAGAAGTCCAAGCCATAGAAATGAGGCAAGAAAAAGAAATAAAAATATTTAAATCGGTAAGGAAGAAGTAAAATTGTCTCTGCAAATGATATATTCTGTATAGAAAACCCTAAAGACACCACCAAAAATGGTCAGAAGTAATAAATGAATTCAATAAAGATATGGGATACAAAATCAATATACAAAAATTAGTTGCATTTCTATACACTAACAATGAACTATCAGAAAGAGAAATTTAGAAAATAACCTTGGGTGCCTGGGTGGCTCAGTGGGTTAAAGCCTCTGCCTTTGGCTCAGGTCATGATCTCAGGGTCCTGGGATCGAGGCCCACATCGGGCTCTCTGCTCAGCAGGGAGCCTGCTTCCTCCTCTCTCTCTGCCTCTCTGCCTACTTGTGATCTCTCTCTCTCTCTGTCAAAGAAATAAATAAAAAATCTTTAAAAAAATGGATTAGAGGCCTGCATATGAGACCTGAAACCATAAACTCCTAAAAGGAAACACCAGGATAAGATCTATGATTTTTTGGATTTGAAACCAAAAGCAGAGACAACAAAAGCCAAAATAAAAAAGTGAGCCTACATCAAGCCAAGAAGCTTCTGCATGGCAAAAGAAGCTACCAAGAAAATGAAAAGGCAAGTTTTGGAATGGGATAAAATATTTGCAAGTCACAAATCCAATAAAAGGTTAATACACAAAATATATTAAGAAACTCATACAACTCAATAGCAGAAAAACAAATAACCTGATTAAAAAATGGGCAAAGGAACTAAACAGACATTTTCCCAAAGAAGACAAAGGGCCAACAGGGACATGAAAATGTGCTCAATATCACTAATCATCAGGCAAATGCAAATCACAATCACAATGAGATATCACCTTGTACCAGTCAGAATGGCTATTGTCAAAAGGCAAGGGAACAAAGGCTAACAGGTGGTGGAGAAAAGGGAACCATTGTGTACTGTTGGTGAAAATGTAAACTAGTAAAGCTACCAGGGGAAATAGTAGAGAGGTTTCTCCAGAAATTAAAAATAGAACAACCATCTGATCAGCAATCCCACTTCTGGGTATACAACCAAAGGAAGCAAAATCATTATCTCCAGAGATAACTGTACTCCCATGTTCACTACAGTATTTTCATAATAGCCAAGGTATGGACACTATCTATATGTCTGTAGATGGATGAGTGGGAAAAGGAAATGTGATATATATTATATATAATATATAAATAAATGCTATATATAAATGTGGTATATATATATATATATATATATATATATATATATATATATATATATCTCACAAGCATATATATGTGTGTATGTATCTAATTTTATTCAGCCTTTAAAAAAGAAGGAAAGCCTGTCACTTGTGACAATATGGATGAACTTGAAGGGTATTATGCTGAGTGAAATAAGCCAGTCAGAGAAAGACAAATGCTACATGGTATCACTTATGTGTGGAATGTTTTTAAAAAGTCAGATTCAGGGGTGCCTGGGTGGCTCAGCTGGTTAAGCGACTGCCTTCGGCTCAGGTCATGATCCCGGAGACCCGGGATCGAGTCCCGCATCGGGCTCCCTGCTCGGCGGGAAGCCTGCTTCTCCCTCTCTCACTCCCCCTGCTTGTGTTCCCTCTCTGGCTGTGTTTCTCTCTGTCAAATAAATAAAATCTTTAAAAAAAAGTCAAATTCACAGAAACAGAGTAGAAAAGTGATTGCCAGGGACTGAAAGATGGGTAGAGGTTGGTAAAAGGGTCCAAACTTTCAGCTCTAAAATGAATAATGTCTGAATATCTAATATAAATAATTGATATTTGCTAAGAGAGTAGAACTTAAATGTTCTCATTAATTTAATAAAAAATAAGTATGTGAGATAATGGATGTGTTAATTAATTGGATGGGAGGGAATCCTTCCACAATCTATCTACGTATATCAAACGCCCACACTGAATACTTTAAATACCTTATAATTTTATATGTCAATTATATGCCAGTTATACCTCAATAAAGCTGAAATTTAAAAAGAAGAGAAAGGCACAAATAATATTAAAATGAAAAAAGACATATTTTCAAAAAATTATAGTATGATAGTTTCATGCCAATGTTTTTTTTTAAATGAAAGGAGAATAATTGCCAAAATTAACTCAAGAGAAAGTAGGAAACTTAGAGAAAGCAATACCATTAGGTCATTTGAACTGGTAGTTAAAAATATGTCTCTGTCTTAAACAACACACATGGATGTGTGCACACATGCCTGCTCACTAAAATATACCAGAGGATAAAGGGCCCTGGGCCTCTTTAGAGGCAAGCTTTACCAACTTAAAAGATCAGTGATCCTTATCTTAAACTTCCATAGAGAAAGAAAAGGAGAAAAGCTTGCCGACTGATTTTATGAAGCTACTACAAATTTGAT
Organism: Spilogale gracilis; assembly: GCA_004023965.1. Lineage (NCBI taxonomy): Eukaryota > Metazoa > Chordata > Mammalia > Carnivora > Mephitidae > Spilogale > Spilogale gracilis. Next base: position 36,405 of record PITA01013277.1, read on the forward strand.
ACCAAAACAGGATGAGGACAATGCAAGAAAAAAATATTATGGATCAATCTCAGGAACATAGAGGCAAACATTCTAAATAAAAGTTAGCTGTATGGTTTGTTTTTTTTTTTTACCTTCATGATGATAAGGAAGAATATAAGGAAGAGTCAACATTAGAAAAATCAAATAATAGGGCGCCTGGGTGGCTCAGTGGGTTAAAGCCTCTGCCTTCGGCTCAGGTCATGATCTCAGGGTCCTGGGATTGAGGCCCTGTCGGGCTCTCTGCTCAGCAGGGAGCGTGCTTCCTCCTCTTTCTCTGCCTGCCTCTCTGTCTACTTGTGATTTCTCTCTGTCAAATAAATAAATAAAATCTTAAAAAAAAAGAAAGAAAGAAAAATCAAACAATATAATTCGCCATGGTAACAGATTAAAAAAGAAAAATCCTGTGATCATCTCTCTATGTGTGAAAATTTAAAAATCATGTAATGCAATTCAACATTAATACTAGAGGGGGAAAAAACCCTGAGCAAAGTAGAGGTATGAGAGGATTTTCTGACCCTAATTATTGCCTTCAGCCAAAACCCCAGAGCCAATATTCTTAGTAGGCAAACTTTAGGAGCATTGTATCTTTCCATTAAAAGCAGGGACAGTTCAAGAATGGCTACTACTGCCACCATCATTGATCATGTCCTCGAGGCCCTAGCACACACAATAAGACAAAGAATGGAATGGAGAGAAGGAGGGAGGGAGAAAGGGGCATCAGCTAAGAATGTATGGGACCGCAAATATCAGAAAACCTAACTACCAGTGGCTTAACCAATGAGAGGAGTTCATTTGTCTCACACATAAGAAATCAGGAAATAGGGGCGCCTGGATGGCTGGAGACCCACATCGGGCTCCCTGCTCGGCGGGAGGCCTGCTTCTCCCTCTCTCACTCCCCCTGCTTGTGTTCCCTCTCTAGCTGTGTTTCTCTCTGTCAAATAAGTAAAATATTAAAAAAAAAGAAAAAGAAATCAGGAGATAAGCAGTGTAGGGCTGACGGTACCCAGGAAAAGAACCAAAACCGCTCTCTTTACGCTTTATCTTCTTTGGATGTTTGATTTCAACTTCATGCTTGCCACTATCGTTGGCTGCTACAGATCTGGGCCTTAACATACACATTCGAGGCAGAAGGAACAGAAAACTGTGGTTACCAGTTTCTTCCTAGAAGCCCCTGGATGGACTTCCCCTTATATCTCACTGATCACATGACTACTGTTAGGTCTAAGAAAGGATGAGAAGGTGAATGTCAAGGGAGGGCTAGGTTTAGGGTTACGGTTAGGATCTGTGATATATATTTATAGTGAATTCTTACATAATAAATTATGCTTATTACAATCCATTCATGAAAGTTCTTTGTTGGATAATAAATATATTTACCATTTGGGCCATACTTATGCTAAAACATTATTTGTTATTTATCGAAAATTAAAATGTATGTCCTTTAAAAATTTTGTTTTCTTAATCTGGCATTCCTTGGAGCTGGGCATATTGAAAAAAAATAATGTTTTAAAATTAGTAAGAAAGAAAGGCTGTTGGGCAGGTACGTATCAGTAACTACCATAGAAGCATATAGGGTTGTCCAGAAAGACAAGGTTTTTTTTTCTCCCTGACATTAACTCTGGCAAAGTTTATCATACAGATCTTTCCAGAAGGAAAACTGAGTAGCAAAATATAGGCAATACCTTATGATGCAATTTTGTTGAAGATGCACATTCTTCAAATGCATGTGTCCCATGAAATTTAAGCCTGCATGCAGTTATAATTCAGTGGCAGAATTTCTGCAGGTAACTAAGAAAAACTTTTTAAAAATTTTAGATATATCATTAACTGTGGATTACCCATATGAAACTGCAAGCCTTTTAGATCTTTATCTACCAGATTTCATTAAAATTTTACTAAAATCCTTTCAGAATTATGCCCATTCAAAACCTTGTCAGCTGCTATTTTGTTTCAGCATGAGAACTTAGTTATAAATCTCTCCCATCTGCAGGAACCTGATAGTTTAACCAAGGACACTAGGAATAGCAGGGCTTTACGGGTAAATCTGTGGATTTCAAGCAGCCCAAGTGCCAGGTGTGGACTGGTCTTCAGATGCGAGAGGGCAGAGTCCAAGTGAACAACAGGGATCAAGGCAAAACTTGTAGGCTTAACATGGAGAATTCATAGACTCTAGCCAATTGCCAGGCTCGGGAGGTGACGGGCAGTTTCACAGGGAGGCTCCCAGGAAGCCAAGAATACCGAAAACCAGGTCAAACACAAAATGTCTATTGTGGAGATGAATTTTATGATTAGATTCTGGAATTCCTACGACTTTTTAAGAGATGGCCGCAGAGATTGCTTGCAGCCACCTTGAGGCAATGCAGAAGAGCCGAGAACTCAAGGTGCGATTCCGGACTGTGTACTGATGTGCTATATTTGATCAGTATCTATCCATTCTAAGATGGGCCGATATAAAAATGGACAGAAAATGGGTTGGACTAAGGGAGTTGAAAGAAGCCTCACTCTTTTGACTCAATTTGCTATTTAATAAATTATTTTTGTTTTCTTTCTTGGAAAGAGTAGTGTAAGGATATTTCATCCCTGAGAATATCAGGCTTGAGCTCTTGGTAAAGGGCCGTTGGATTTGGTACCAGGCAACAGGAGGGATGTGATTTCTCTCCCAAGCATTGTCTGCACGTAGACCTACGCACCGATGGACACAGATGTTCTGTACATGTTGTTGCTGTGAGATTTAACTAATTTCAAAAATGATATTTACTGTGTTTTTTCACTTGTATTATTTTCCCCACGCCATTTAAATTCTTCAGAATCATCTTTTTTACTGACCACACAATAGAATAGTCTACCATGTGTAACTGCCTTATTAAATGAACTTGGGAATATGGCTATTTGAAGAGATCTTAGAGTGAAACTTTTGTTTGTTTTTTACGATTTTGTTTATTTATTTGATAGAGAGACAGCACAAACAAGGGGAAGGGCAGAGGGAGAGGGGGAAGCGGACTCCCACAGAGCACAGAGCCCAACATTGGGCTAGATCCGAGGACCCCGAGATCATGACCTGAGCCAAAGGCAGATACTTAACAAGTTGAGCCACGAAGGTGACCCACAGAATCTTTTTTTTTTTAAGATTTTATTTATTTGACAGAGAGAAACACAGCCAGAGAGGGAACACAAGCAGGGGGAGTGAGAGAGGGAGAAGCAGGCTTCCCGCTGAGCAGGGAGCCCGATGTGGGGCTCCATCCTGGGACTCCAGGACCATGACCTGAGCCGAAGGCAGAGGCTTAACCACTGAGCCACCCAGGCGCCCCCAGAACGTTTTTATATGACAAATATTACTCTCTAATGAGCCTGCTTTTAAAATGTCTGGGGACATTTTTGCCCCTTTGGGAACATTTTGTCCCCAAAAAGGGGACTCCCTTTTTGCCTGGGGAATGTGCACAAAATGAGCTGATCTCATATTATGATGGAACAGTTGCCCTCCCATGCTTTGTGCTTTCCTTTTGAAATCAATGATCACAAATGTTTCACTGAATTGACACAAGCAAGACAATAGTGAATAGTGACAGAGCCATTTGACTTTCAAGGAGCAAACCCAATAGCACTCACCCAGCGACTCAGCCTTTTTCTGGAAGAAGTTAACAACGCACCAACTCTATCCACAGCCCCTTTTGCTACACTTCAGAAATCACAGCTGATTCCCGTGGAAGCAAAGAAGTTCTCTTCCAAGAAACAAAGATCAAAGGTATTCATGCTTTTTCTTTTTTTTTTTTAAGATCATTTATTTATTTATTTATTTGAGAGAGCAAGAACGTGATCGAGGGCAGGGGCAGAGGGAGGAGACTCCCCGCTGAGCAGGGAGCCCATTGCTGAGCTCAATCCCATGACCCTGAGATCAGGATCTGAGCCAAAGGCAGACGAGCCACCCAGGTGCTCCTCATGCTTCTAACTAACAGAAGAAAATTGTTTTATGTGATATTCTCAGTGGGATTTTTAGTAATACACACATCTTATAGAGTTGTACCTTTCATATAGAAATAAATACTATTTTGGCTTGCTGGGATGTGTTTGATTTTTAAAAGGGGATTAATGTACAAGTAAACTTTACCATGACATTGTCTGCGGGGTCTTAAAAAATTCAATCATGTCACATTATTGTGACTAAATGATGGGGCCAGCCTATACCATTAACTGGGTCAAGAGTCTAGGAGTCTAGGAGTCCGATAGCTATTGCTTTATAACCAAATTCACGTTGCATAGGGTATACTCTTATGAGGTTTTACTCCACTTCATGTGTCTTTAAGCACAGGGTAAAAAGCAAGCTCTCCAGTTTTGCAAAGATATCCTAAACAGGAAAGGGAAAAAATTCTGTATTCTCCAACATTAGGACCTCACGGTACAACGTAATTAATCCTCATGGCGATTTTCCAGGTTTAAAGATGCTGGACTTTTGAAGCTTGCTTTCTTACATTTATAAGCCACAGAGTTGTGATAATTGAAACTTTCCACCAGAAAAAGGAGACAGCTGGCAGTGTCTTTTTCTGGGCTTACCGTATGTGGTCATATTTACAGCTGCTCCCATTTTTAAAAAAATGCAAGGAAGAAAGAGAAATGGAAGAGTGGGAGAGGAGAAATGAATCCTACCATCTCTCTGTAGTAGACTGTTACCTGCTCTTCCCAGACGTTCGTAAGGCCCAAACCTTCCTCGAGATGATTGCCCTGTATTTGCAGCACCGATGGGCTGTGTCCCCTTAAGAGATTTCCAAGCTGTTTATGCAGCAGCGTGTCATGTGACACCCCAGTTGCCATGGCAAATATTTGTGTTTCCTGAAAAATGTGGGTTAAAAAAAAATCAATGTAAATGGCCAAATCCCTAGACAGACAGGCCTCCGGGCTAGTACTGTTGGGCCTGCACCACGATTGTTTCAAATTCAGCTGCTTAACAGGCTGTGCGGAGGCCACGGGCTAATGTGCATAATGGGAACCGGCGGGGGCACCTGTTTTGATTCTCACCATGTCTGAGCTCCCAAGTCCCACAGTGTGATAGACAACAGATCTACAGGTAATACAAACACGACTAGCTTTTCTGCAGCAATCGATCTCTCTCGGAAAAAAATTTTTTTGTTGTTTTAATAAAGACACTTTCAGAGAGCTAAGTAGCCCTGCCTTTAATTTCCTCTCTGTTGACTTCACAAAGCTTCCCCCTAGTGCTGCGGCAGTAATAGTTAAAGGCTCTTTCCTGTGGTCTCGAGTTGGTATGTTCCCAAATTGAGTCTTCGATGGTAAATGTAATTATTCATACGCTCTGTGAAAAGCATCCTAGCGTGGAAGTGAAAAGGATCCCCAAGACCCTGATAGAGCTAGGGCAGACCTTGGGTCAGCATCCACCGGGCAGTGTGGTGGCCCACAGAGAAACCCTTTCTTGGAAATACTTCTTTCAGTGTCCCCTAGAAGCGGGCCTTGGTGTTTGACTCTAGTTGTTGTTGTAAATATTTACTTTGTCAGACTCTCTCTTCAGACAGGGCTCTTGGCAGTCAGGCGGCATTGTCTGGGGTGGGAAAGGTCTTTCTAATTATTAGCTCCCGCCTGCATGGAAAGAGGGAACAGGCTGGCCCAGCGAGGGGGAGGGGAGGCGGGGGGGGGTTGCGGGAAGGAGGTGGGGGGAGGCTCTGTGCTTCTATTTGTTTTGTAAAATTGCCCATGAGAGTCGTTTTGATTTAAACTGTGTCTCATTCTTCATTGTAGGGGAAAGGCAAAAGGTCAAGAGGACATCATGATAGGAAGGTCTGTAATTTGTGTGACTAGTTGAAATTTGGGGTTTGTCACCTGATGTCCCTTCCTTTTGCTGCAGGGCAAAAGGATGGGAGGCTGGGCGACAGCTGGAGACTGCAGCAAAAGTTCTTTTGCTCTTCTTTTATAAAAGAAATTAGATCATGCCTTCGGTAAAAAAAAAAAAAAAAAAGATTCATTTAAAGTGAAAACCTGCCCCTTCCACTTTCAGTTAGGACCGAAATACTTCTCAGGCCTCAATCCAGAAAAGTGATTTAGCATACTCAAAATCTGGCCGAATCTCAGTGGTCTTCAACCTCAATCGATGATTCATCTTTTGAAAGTCCACTTGAAAAGAAATAAAATGCGAAAAAAAATTCACTTGGCCCCCAGTATGCACGTGTGTGTGCATTTACACACACATGCACATGCACACACACTGCATGCATGAGGTCACTGGTAAGGGTATGGGACCTAGAACGAAGCTGCCTAAAACCAATAAGGTGACAAAAACATTGGGGGAATGAAGTCGTTCCCACGGACAAGTACATGCCAGCAAAGAACATTCTACTAGGTCATGCGTGAGTCATAAATGTTCTGAACCTGGAGCAGGAAAGAGCTGGATTCTTCTCTTCATAGAGGAACTTTGAGCAAGTCACTTAAATTCTCGGTGCCTCACTTCCTCCTCTGACAAATGGGAATAATAGCTCTTTTCTCAGAGCTTTGCGATATCAGCGCTGTTAATGTGTGTGGAAATGCTTTGGAATTATAAAGCACTTGTTATCGGAATTCACAGGCCTATTTTTAAGAATATCTTCTAGGCCTCCATTCCTTTGGGGATCTTACCAGAAAGAATTTCAGAGGGAGTTTAGCTGCCCTCATTCACGGACAAAGAACCCACCTTTTGGGTCTCCTTGAACTTCTGCAGGGTTGTGACTAGACAACGCTGTACTTAGAGCAGTGATTGCAAACCGTCCTTCTGAACTGAGACAGATTGCTCCCGGATAAACTAATCAATGCCGTCAGAACCTTCCTCCTGCTTCCCTGGACTTCTTGGGGGAAATAGTGAGCTTGCTTTGTTTCTACACTTTATTTTTTATTTATTTCTTTTTTTAAGGTTTTTGCTTTGTTTTGTTTTGTTTTTCCAGAGAGAAACACAGCTAGAGAGAAAATACAAGCAGAGGGAGTGAGAGAGGGAGAAGCAGGCTTTCCCGTGGAGCAGGGAGCCCGATGCGGGGCTCTCTCCTGGGACCCCAGGATCATAACCTGAGTCAAAGGCAGACGCTTAACGACTGAGCCACCCAGGCGCCCTGCTTCTACACTTGAAAAAGAGGATGTGCTTTAAGAATACTAGTCATGATGTATCTGGAATAGTTAGAGCCGCGAGAGTTGATTGAGCGTGTTCTTAGAACATGACATTCAGCACCTCCCCCACTCACAGATTGCTTGCAGCAGCCCTAGAACCTCCGAACTATCATTGTCCCCAGGACCTTGTGGTTGGTCAAAGGGTGTGGGGATCCAGATGATAGAATGAGGCTCCAGAGTCCCCGCTCCTACACACAGGGTTGTGAACTCTTCCGTAGGAGCTAGTTATCCAAATGTTACCACCACTATGATGATAACTAGTACTAAGTACCATGACCACGATCACTACTACTAACCACTAGCGCCTTGCATGCATCACCTGCTTATCCTGCACCTGCCACTGCTCCTATGCTTTACATGGGTTAGCTCACCGCGTTTGACGACATCTCTGTGCAGTAAGTCCTATTGTTATTCCCATTTTCCTGCAAGGACCCAAATACAGAGAAGTTAAGGTCATCCGCCTACAGGTGAGAGAGCCAGCACACAGGACTGGGCCACGTGGTGGCCAGAGCTCCAAAGCATTAGTTTTCAAACTTTCAGTCATTTTTGGTGGAAAATTTTCTAAAAGATCCCATTATCTCTACCTCTTTGATGTAATCTAACATTTTCTCTCCCCAGTATCACCAATGCAGAGAACCCATTTCTGGTCATTTTTCATTCGTTTCCTTCATGCTCAGGAGAGTGTTTGCCACCTCTGCCGTCATCTGCTTCGCTGGCTCGGACTTTAAGAGACTTTTCTCTCTTCTAGCTCATTAACCAAATAACCGAGACCCAAGAAGTAGAAGGATAAAGTGGAGTCAGTCAAGCCCTGCACAAGGATCCAAGGAATAAATAAAACGCAGCGGTAGACTTTGTAGTTATTTCAAGAAATCTAAGGCCTGTCTTTTCAGTGCTCTAGCTCACATGTCGTTAAAGTCGCTAAAATTGCCTCTCTTGGCAAATATACCTTTTTATTATCTCAAGGCATGTTAAGTATGTTAAGATCCACTTAATTTCATTTAATAGTTTGTTAATAAAAAAAAATCTCTTTTATGGGTAAACCAAGCAAACAGATATATTTATTGGACATAGGGGTCCAAGTTAATTCATGAGTGTGTTTGTTTCTGGAAATGGAGGAGGGAGAAGAATGAGATAAAAAGAAATAGAAAGACAATTTCAATTGTACCTTATGTGCTTTTTAAGAGAATTTCAACACATATATAAATAATTTAAATATATAAATATTATAAATAATTATAAATATATAAAATATATTATATTTTTAAATGTAAAAGATTTAAATATAGATGTCTTCTTTGCTTCAGATATATATAGTATACATTAGATATATATGTTCTATATTATCTAATGTTATCTAATTCATCCTCATGTAGATCCTCCAGTTTAAACTATTGGACTTTTGTAGCTTGCTTTCTTATGTTTATGAGGCACAGATATATATATATATATATATATATATATAATACACATATACATATGAATTTATAATATATATAATACATATATAAAGCAAAGAAGACAAAAGATTAGCATGTCCCCATGGTAGTTTTTTATATTATTCTTCTATACTTTTCTGTATTTTCAAAACTTTTTTCCAAATTAAAGAAGAAACAAATAAAAGAAAATCCTATTTCGAAAGACATGCCTCTGTATAAAATCTCCTTTGCTACAGAAAGAATAGGTTTGGATGACAACCTTTTAATGTCAATTTTGGGGTCTTGCTTTTCTTAGTCGTTGTTGCACTGTTACTTTCTTTATATTTCCCCAGCATGTCACTCTTGAGCTTTAGGTTAAAAAATGATGATTTTACAGATGAGTCAGTTGAACTATTTTAATGAAGCAACCACATGTGTGACAGTGACACTGCCCCTGTCCAGTCTCATCCCCCCCCCCATCTGTAGAAGGAGGGGATTAGACCAACTCGGTTTTTTATAAAACTTCCATAGCCCCTACAGTGCTCACCCCCAGTCCCCCAGGAAAAGGAAAAAGGCGGAAGTTCCCAGTAGGTGGGGCTCTAGACCCCTCACACCCACAGCAGCAGTTAACTCTGCGCCCCTCTTCACCATCAGATTTCATTGTTTCTGGACAAAGTGTTCCAAGTTTGAAAATATATACTTTGAAAACCACCAGGTGGTATCTAGCAGCCGTTTTAGCTTTAATATGACCTATCTACCAAAGGAAATAAGCCTTCTTTAGGTTTACTGAAGTGTAATTAACACATAGTGTAAAGTTAGTTTCAGGTCTACAGTAGGTTGATTCAACAATGCTATACATTACTCAGTGCTCATCCCAAGTATACCGTTTATCTCCCTTACCTATTTCACCTAACCCCCGCCCCCTCCCCTGCATACACCTGCGCTCTGGCAACCACAAATCGGTTCGCTGTATTTAAGAATCTGGTTTTTTGTATGTCTTTTTTTCTTTGTTTGTTCATTTGTTTTGTTTCTTAAAATCTACATCCCAGTGAAATCATGTGGCATTAATCTTTCTCTGACTGACTTATTTCACTTAGCATTACGCCCTCTAGATCTGTACACATTGTTGCAAATGGCAAGATCTCCTTTTCTTTTACAGCCCAGTGATATTCCATTGTGTATATATACATCGTATCTTCTTTACTCATTGGTCTGTGGAATGGACACTTGGGCTGCTTCCTTATCTTGACTATTGTAAATAATGTTGTTATAAACATAGGGGGAGGCATGTATCTTTTCAAATTGTGCTTTTGTTTTCTTTGAATCAGTACCCAGTAGTGGACTTACTGGATCACGTGGTAATTACATTTTTAAATTTTTTGAGGAAATCCCATACTGTTTACCGCTGTGGCTGTGCCAAGTTGTATTCCCACCAGCGGTGCATGAGGGCTGCTTTTTCTTCGTATCCTTGCCAACAATTGTTATTTCTTGTATTTTTTATTTTAGCCATTCTGGAAGATGTGAGGTGATATGCCACTGTGGCTTTTATGTGCATTTCCCTGATGATTAGTGATGTTGAGCATTGTTTCATGTGTCTGTTGGCCACCTGTATGTCTTCTAGAAGAAAATGTAAGCATTCGTTTGACACTGGCCATAGAAACATGTTTCTCGATATATGTCTCCTCTGGCAAGGGAAACAAAACCAAAATTAAACCATTGTGACTACACAAAAATAAAATAATTTTGCACAGCAAAGAAAACCATCAACAAAACAAAAAGGCAACCTATTGATATGAGAGAAGATATTTACGAATGACCTATGCGATAAGGGGTTAGTTCGTGCGAGAAATATATAAAGAACTTCTACAACTCAACATCAAAAAACCAACTACTCCAATTGAAAAATGGGGAGAGGACATGAATAGACATTTTCCCAAATCAGCCTACTTCTTGAAGAGCAGAGAATGCCTCCCTGGTGGTCTTTGTGTTCAGCACAGTCTCTCCTTTCTTGTCTTGTCCTAAAGGGTCACAGAGAGGGCAGGGGGTACTTCGGCAAGAATTGGAGTTTTCCAGCCTGAATATACAAGAAGAGATTCAGAAGAAGCCTAGGGCTGTTCTTTCCTCTTTTAGATTCACTTTCCCTCATGAAACCTCATTTAATTTACCTTCTTAAAGGAATAAAAGAAAAAAAGAAAATCCAAAACCAGAAACCTGTGGCATCATTTAGAACCATTTCCGTTTTCTCTAATTCATTAGAGAAACCTGCTGCCACCCGCACCTAACGCGTTTTTGACATGAAACTTTCAAAGTGAATGAAAACTATAGTTTATGGGCAAACAAATTTTTTTTTCTTGCAGGAAGTAATTAGGAAAAAATACTCATGAAATTGTCTTTCTCTGTCTTCATGGCATCTAAGTATACACTTCTATTGCTTAGAACTAACAATTTTACTTATATACGCCCCCCCCCCAAAAGGTTATCAGTAAGCCACAGAATACTCTTAATTTATCTTACTTTATTTTTTAAAGATTTTATTTATTTATTTGACAGAGAGAGATCACAAGTAGGCAGAGAGGCAGGCAGAGAAAGAGGAGGAAGCAGAGAGCCTGACCTGGGCCTCGATCTCAGGACCCTGAGATCATGACCTGAGCCGAAGGCAGAGGCTTTAACCCACTGAGGAACACAGGCACCCAGTGACTTGATCCTTCATAGAAAATTTGGATGGTTCAGAAAGGAGAAAAAAATGCCTACACACACACACACACACACACACACACACACACACACACACACAGAGTCCCATAACACCATATCCCTTTGGTGTTATTTAAACTTTGGCATGGTCCTCTGATGACATCATATAATATATTCAACTGTGACCCATCTCTTTTCTCCTAACAATTTATCATAATCCTTTATATATATGATGAGTGTCCACATAATAATCTGTCTTGAAGATATACCATAATTTTCTTAGTTATTATCCTAAAGTCTGATATTAAATTATAAATGTCAGATTATTAATAACTATTCTAATTATTAATAAATAATTAAATCATTTCCTGTCATAAGTAAAAATTACCATGAACATCCTCCATATTTGTGCATAAATCTTTGTATTTAAGCTATTTCCTTGCAGTAGAATCTCTTAGTCAAGGGTCTGGACATTTTCAGTAGTCTATTAGTGCTTCAAAACTCAGGCTATGAGTCTGCAAATAACTTGTATGATCATAGAAGAGTTCTTCACCGTAATCCCAGCCCAACGGCTATCAGCTTCATTCATACTTTCATTCAACTAATCGTCATTGACCTTTAACCATGTGCCAGGAAGTGTACGAGGCCTTGGGGGATGTAGCAGTGAACAAAAGAAACCAAGTCTTTGCCCTCTTGGGATTTATATTCTAGTGAGAAAGGCAGATTATTTCATATAATGATCAGGCAGTGACAAGTGCTACGAATGAAAATAAAGCCCCATCCACATGGAGGCTTAGAGAAGGTGACAAGGTGGGGTGTTGTAAGAATTTTGCAAGAATCCTTTATACATCTGGGATCAACAGACTTGTTATACACACATTTTCCTCAGGAAAAATGTAATGTCAAGCTTTACTTTGGTGATAACAGAGGTCCTTTTGGAGGCTCACATTTCTTCCTCTACCACACAGAGAAAATGATGATGTGCCTTTGCTCAGCAATCCAGGCTGCTTTTCACTCCCCACCTGCCCGGTTCCCTGCACAGATCTCAGGCAGGTTCCACCCATGAGTCATGAATGTTCCAAGTGGTCGTCCTTCCCTGTGTAACATTCTCTCAGAAAATGTTACAAAGGGAGCAGAAAAGATGAAATCAATGCAGCAATAAAATGACATAAGTCTCTAGAAAAGGAAAATATCACATTTGGCTGAAAACACATTCCATCTCGGGGGCACCTGGGGGGCTCAGTTGGTTAAGCAACTGCCTTCAGCTCAGGTCATGATCCCGGGGACCCGGGATCGAGCCCCACATCGGGCTCCCTGCTCGGCGGGAAGCCTGCTTCTCCCTCTCTCACTCTTCCTGCTTGTGTTCCCTCTCTGGCTGTGTTTCTCTCTGTCAAATAAATAAAATCTTAAAAAACAACAACAACAACAACAACAAAAAACCACATTTCATCTCTCTTAAAAATCTTCCTGATTTTGTTGTTTGATCTTCGGTCAGAATTTGATCCAATGAGTGTTTTTGTTCCAGAAGAATACAACCAGGGGTGGGAATTTCTTTTCTCCTCCGAGAGTGTTTCAGAATTGAGGAAGACATTTGAATAAAGAGAGCTTTGGAAGCAATTGCAGAAATTATCCCTAGAAAATTGCTGTTGATCTGAGTAGCCTTTACACACAATTCTCTTCCTTTATATATGTCTCTGCTCAGAGAGCTCCCTGTTTTTGCCTTTTATCCTCTTTATAAAGCTTAGGGACTCTGACTCTCACTTTTAATTGACACTTGTGGCTTAAACACAGTGTGTAGGGCCTATGAACTGAGAACTGTTTGTTGGTTTGCAGACCCTGAAATACCGGAATTTCACTCTCTGGGGCTCTCTCCCCATGACCCCTTTTATATGCAGCTGGTATAAAAGCTATTCCTTTACTGTGGCATGTGGGTTTCTAGAAAAGCTTCCTATTGAAAAAAGAGAAAGGGGATGGGGGTGCCCAGGTCTTCTTCATGGTACCTGAGGCGATGCTATTGGAGGTATTGTCCTTCCATCTGCTGGCTCTGTGGACTCTGGTTTATCAAACGACACACAGCATTTCATAAGGGGTGACACTTTAAGTCAGAGAGACATAGTGTATCAAAATCAGAAGCACCCCGAATGGTCTCCTCATGGAAACTAATACTCCACAGGAGAAGTGACTTCCCAAGGCCATGTAGCAAGGTGGTAACAGCCTAGATCCCAGCCTTTCCTACCATGCCATGGTTCATTAGCATGTCCACAGGGGTTAGTTTAACAGACTGATTTCCAAATAAGAAGGAAACAGCAGCTCTGATGTAGGACGTAGTAAAAGAAGTTTGAACAAGGAGAGCACAGCTTGGGGTGGGGCTATATGGGGAGTTCTGGACAGTTAGGGGTGTGGGCATGGATGGTATGGCGAAGGGGAAAGGCAACTAGCTGTGTGATCATGGGCAAATCACTTAACCTCTCTGAGTCCGAGTTTTCTTTCTATGGTGATAACCACAGACTGCAGGTAGCGCACTGTGAAAGGTTCTTTACGCATGTTATGACCTTCACAGCAACTCGGGGGGGATCCCTCATTTGTAGAGATGAGAAACACTTAAGTGTAGAGAGGATAAGGTCTTAATTTGGACTGCCATAGCAAAATGCCGTAGGCTGGGCGGCTTAAAGAGCCAACATTTATTTCTCGCATTATTTCTCTCGACATTTATTTGGTTCTGGAGGCTGAAATCCAGATCAGGATGTCAGTCTGGTTGGGTCCTGGTGAGGGCCCTCTTCCTGGTTCACAAGCCGCTGCCTTCTAGCTGTATCTTCACGCGATAGAGAGATCATCTCTCCTGTGTCTCTTCTTCAAAGGGCACTAATCTCATCAGGAAGCCTTCCACCCTTGTGACCTAATCACTTCTAAAGGGCCCCACCTCCAAATATCACCCCATCTGGGACCAGGGCTTCAATGTAGGAATGTTGTGGGGTCACAAAACATTCAACCCAGAACAGATGATAACTTGCCCAAGAGTATGTAGCATACCACGGTAGAGCTTGGACTTGAACCCAGGTTAGGCAGACCTCAGGGCCCAGGCTCATTTCCCTGAGTCTATAATAGCTTGTTCAGTAAAAAGGCGAGGCCAGTGAGCTTTAAGACCTGTCGTGCTCTAAAATTCGATACTGTGATTCCACTGAATCCCTAAATCCTGATTAGGTCAGCTACTCTCTCTGAATATTGTTTCTATCTTTAAATAATGTCAGCCATCTGAGCTAATGATGTCTGTTCTGTACAAAACTTAACACATTTCAGACCCTCAACAAATATTAAGGAGCAGGGCAGACAAGTAACATCTCTGGTTTTCAGAGAATAATGCATGTCCCATCTCTGAGGGTCACTTCACTCCTACTCTGAATCTAAGCTCTCAGAGCCATAATGGTGGGAGGAATTTATTCATTTTCACAGACTCGCCAAAGCTAATTACTAACAGAGATGTGTGAGTGCTTGAGACAGGGAACATCAGCTTATGGATTCGAAAGCAATTTAGTCTGTCTTTCTAGGTAAATCCTTCTCTAAAAATGATATCCATGTTTGATTATCCCAAATACTTGATTATTTACCACTAGGAGACCTTGGTAATACCTTATGTAGGGACACTCAGCTATGGTTTAATCCTATATTCCTATATCTGCATGCTATCCACACGTGTGAGAAGAACATTTCTCATAAGCACAATCCACTTAGAAATATGCACTCTTTTTTCCTAGAGTTCTTCTTTGGGCAGTTATTTCTGAAGTTTAGGAGGTAATACCAGACCTTTTTTTTTTTTTTTTTTTTTTTTTGCTTCACCCCTGTGTCTCATTGACATGTGTAATCATCATCTTGCCTTCCTATTTGTTTTATTTTGTTTTAAATTTACATTTTTCCCCTAAATAACGAGTCCAGAAACTCTCAAAATTACCTAATTAGTAGTAACACTTTGCAAATAGTAAAGAGCATTTCCCAGTTAGTTACAGCAGGATGCTAACAATTAGCCACGGCCACGGGTTTGGGCTCTTGCAAAGGTATGACCAGGGTCTCGGGAAGGACCAGGAGTGAATGTGGATGGCAGGACACAGAGCCATCCCCACTAGAAGGAAAACGATGTTGTTATTGGTAACATTGGGAGGACAGCATACCTTAAATAAAACAAAACAAAAACAAAGGAAGAAGGGAGAAAGAGAGGCAGGAAGGAAAGAATAGAAGGAAGAAATAGAAAGAAGGAAGGTAGAAGGAGGGAAAGATGGCAGGCGATTATTTAATTGTGGACAAGTTCATGGAGATAAATAGTAAAGGAAGAATAACAGAAGGAACCGGAATCTGATGCATGGCATGACCTTTAATCAGGGCTCTTATTCCTGGCAGGCTGTGAAGCAGCTTTGTCTTTACCTGCTCAATGGATCCCACAATGCTGATGCACTGCTTTAATTTGGGAAGGCTTTCTCTTGAGACACATGTCTTTTCCAGCTCTAAGTATGAAGTGCTCCCAAGTGCGGCATTCTCTGTGACAGATGTACCACAGTGATGCTTTAGCTGACTCCAAACCCATAGCTACCCCGTGCCTGAGTGGTCTGTTTGATGTCCAAGAGTGTTTCCTTTGAGAACAGGTCTTTACCGGAATACCATCCAAGAAGGTATAATCCCTTTGTTCTGAAAGAGCCGTGGTTAAACTCTGGAACCCCACTCCCACACCAGGACTATTCTTTCCAAAGGTCTGAGAGGCATTTGCTGCTGTACATGGAAGCCCTAAGCCTATGCCTTTGGAAGGCACTGAGAGAGAACTGAGATTCCTCTCCTTTCGAAATCTCCCAAGGTTGCTCCATTTTCATCATTGGCCCCCAATTCCACAGGAGTCTATGTAAAGATAAGGAATTTCAAAACAACTTTCATAGCTCCAAAGAAACCAGATTCCCCATCAAACCTATCATCTGGAGCTGTACTTCTTAGAGAAAGCTCAGGATCTTGTCAGCAGGATCCAACACGTGACTGGCAGGACCAGCCAGCTGCAGACACGTCCATCTGTGATGACTGTACCTGTCTATGCCTCGCTCACAAAGCCGGTTATTCTACTCAATTCTAATTCTTTAATTCTAATTCCCTGAATTCCAATGATGGTGCGAAACCACCATCAGACTCCATTCTTGGAGGAGGAAGAAATGCAGCCACGGGCCATTTCTGTTGGGACACGTGCCACTTGTCTTCCACCAGCTGTGGCTCCTGATGTCTGCTCCAGGAGGCATTACTTCTCCAGCTCTCTTGCCCATCCAAGAGGAAGGAATTCATCTTCATCCAGCAGACAGTTTGCATCTTCTCCTGGTGCCTTGAGAAGATCAGAAAGGGTGAGAATCTTGGCAAGAAGGCTTTTCCCATCATTCCTATGCCTACAACAACTCTTGAGAGTAGACAAAAGCTCACTGCTGTTGAAAGTCAGCCTCTAAAATTCAGGAAATTTCCCCTCTTGGACTTAACACTTCCTTTCCACATTTTTACTTGAGATGACACTCTAACTATTCTACTGCCTGAGAAAAGAAAAAGAATTTGAAGGTTTTCTTTTCTTCATTAAAAAAAAAATGTGATTGCTTATTGTCCTTTAATTGTAAATCATCTCTCAGCTTCTTTTAGATAGCTTTCTGTCTTGAATTTGTTAATGAATGTCAGTTAATACTTGTTTAGTAAAGACAAAACATGAACAATCTAACAGTAATATTCAATACAGTGCTGTAGCACAGTAGTTATTGATTAATTACTTGGGTCTTTTTCTTTAAGTTCTCTGAAGACTCTTCAAAATGCAGAGAGCAATATAGTCTTACAATTTGGTAAAGATGGGCTTATATATCTATAAACGCTGACATATTGAAGACGACCTGTTCCTTAAATCCCTAAGCAAGAAGCAATCAGCACAGTAAGTTCATACCTGACTTATAGAGGAGAAGGCAGGGTATGAAATACCTATGCCTGCCCCCACCCTGGGCTATTGGGAACATTTAGACCCTGGGGCAGAGTGTCTCTTCTTGTGCAACAGGTTTCAATGATGAAATATAGTGATTTCACGCTGGACACAGACATAACACAATTTCCTTTTCTTTTTTTTTTTTTTTAAGGGATATGTGAGATCTATACTGCTGTTGTCATCCAAACCTCTTCTGATTTTGTTTTTAAGTCACATTAATTCCATTGTTTTTTCATGCAGAAAAGTATAAGGAAGAAAACTGCCCATCATCCCATTCTTAAAAAACCTTCTTGACATTTAAAAATAAATGTGATCTGTTTATATGTCTTAAAATTTCAATCAGTATAGATGGAAGCAAAATGAAAAAGCCAATGCTGCTTTAATTTTTATTCATTATGAGATTTCAGATTCTCTCTACCTGGGGACAAGTCCAGGTGTGTCCCCTGAGAAGATACCAGATTTAAGAATAAAAGAATGTATGTCAAGAGAAACCTAGAGAATGACAAGGGTGATCACACACAGCATAACACTCCTTGTAAAAATCACTCTTGGATATTAACAGAAGGTGGCAGAAGAACCGGAAATGCTGGAAACTGATGGCCAGTTCGAAAGTCAGAATAGATGGGACAGCTTTGATGAGCATATCTGAACTTATCATAGAGACTTCAAAAAAAGATTTCACCATTTCTCGGGACTGGTGGATAACTTATGAATGAATGAGAAGGCAGTGATATGCTTCCTTTCATGCATGTGTAAAAAGTAGATCACAGAGATTATGGGGTCAACTGACCATATCAGAGTAAACTTTTATATGAACAGTTTCCTTGAGCAATTTTATAACACTTTTATAAAAAAGATAATAGCTTTGAGGGAGCTCTAATCTATTCTTCTGGTGATGAGTTTCATGATATATACTAGCCAGACTTTCCAATTGTGCCACATATGTAAGTCAAAACTGGGATACATATCTTCCCAGCATGGGGTAATAAATGACAATGTGATAGTGCATGTCTTGACCACTCATTTCAAATAGATTGCAATCCTATTTCATCTCTCACGACACGTTCCTTTCACAGATCATGAAAGTCACAACACCTTCGAGAACTGTGAAATCACCATGGGATTATGACTTTTGTATTTATAACGGTGTCATAGACAAGACAGCCCCGGACTTCTTAGCATTCAAGGAACATTTTAATTTATCTTGGGGAAGTATTTTTTCTCTCTTGGAACACATAGAGAAGTTTCTCAGGGACTATGCAATACCAGAAGTTAAAATAAAAGGGAACAATTTGGTAGCCTTCCTTCCGGAGTTTGAGCTGAAGAATAAACTTACCAGATACGACTTTCTCACACTGTTAGAAAACCCACTTCATATCCAGATGATGTTAAATTTGCCGGGGCAAAGGTACAAGGGCCAAGACGGAAGGACGGAGGCTGCCAACAAGATCCAAGCCACATGGAAATGCTTCAAAGCAAGAAAATTCTTCCTCCTCTATCGCCAGCAGAAGTGGGCATCGGGCGTGATTTCCATCGCCTGGCTCTTACATTGCCACAAGACCCGAGTGAAGAAGATCCTGAAGGAATCACGTGAGAGACACCTGGAGAATTTCCGTATTCGAGCCAAGGTACACAAAGCTGTTAGCTGTTAAGTTAAGCTGTTAAGACCTCTTTTTCTAAATAGTTCTTGCTTGAGCGACTGCGATAATTCGTCTCTTTATCTTCCCTTTCGCTCTCCAACTACCCTTCTACTCTTCTCCGTGTAAGATGCACAAGCCCTACGTGGGTTTGTACATCATATTTTAGCCCTAATCAGGAATCTGGCTTTTGTACCTGTAAAATCTATTGCAATTTTTTTCTATAGAAAAAAAAAAGTCCCTTCACTTTGACTCTGGCTGTTCTGTCAGAAAATCAATGTTTTAACTGCACTACCTTTTCTCCCTATATATACCTTCTGGCACTTTAATTTGCTAGGAAAAAAAAAATCCTCTCTTGTCTACATTGCTGTCACCACTTTGTCAGAAAGTATTTAAGTTTGCAGACAGCCTTTTAATTAGTGCTCACAATTTCATTTATGTTTGCTTTCTCTTTTTTTCATTCATATTCTGTTAATTAAGTGAGCTGCCTCTAATCTTCCCCTGCCAGCAGCATCATGTAGCCACCTAATTAAATTAATTGGGGAAGATGTTTTAAGTATGTAATTAAATCAATTAATATAATTTATGCCTGGCTTAACTGTACAGTGGAAAAACAGCTGAAGTTTGACTAGATGAATCCACTACAGCCTCCTGTCACTGATCAATGCTCTTCCTGATTTTCAGCATCTGGCAGCCAACTGGAATCGCATCAGGACCTCCAGGAGGACTATTATCCATATCCCATCATTAGGTATAACACTTTTGCCTGCAAATCTATCAGCAACCTCTATTACCCACCACATTATGGCTCCTTGATTGAGTTCAAGGAAGGCCCCTTGTTTTACTCAAATTGGTCTCGGCAGGAAAATGTTCTCGACATGATGAGAGTAATAACACAGGGCCCTCGCTCGAAACGGCGTTTAATTTGGGGATTAAGCAAATAAAGTCATTATGTGGGGGCTGCTATTCAGTGGAGAGGTGATTTGCTGTAATTCGCTTTCATCTGTATGAAATGAACTAAAAAGTTGTATTTTTTCCCCCTGAAATAACAGATAATGTTTTCGATCTTCTTTAATGATAGAAGAACACAGGCTTGCGTGTGTGGTTGCTGTTACGCCAATAAGCCAGGATATTGCTTGTACACTGTTTTTAATCAAATGTGCAGTCAAAATGATAAGCTACATTCTCTGAAATTATTTAGTTCTAATTACGAGCAGATGGGATGCTTTATTTGCACCTAGGGCGCCTGAGCAAAAGGAAATGCTGTGTGAACAAGAATAATTAAGAAGCTGAATAGTGTTTTTTGCGCTTAAATAATCTGCAGTTTCATGTTAATTAGCACTAATGTAATTATTTAATTACATTTATGAATTGGGGAACTTAAAAGCTGTTGTCTGCAACAGAGTAGTAAAATAGGTATGCCAAAAGGACATTGGGAATCTCGAAAGTCTGCACTGGAAGTTCCTTTAAAACATGAGCTGCTGTCAAAATGCGTGCGGTTGTTTCCTTGCTTATCTGTTTCGTTTTGTTTTGCTTTTTAATCCACCTAGTGTGCTAACCATTTCCTTGGTGAGACCAGATTTCCCAAGCTGACTTGGTAGTCTTGACAAACAGCAAAACTCATCAAATCGTATTACTTATTGGCTCTTTGCTAAGGCTTTTTAAGTAGAGCAATGCATCAAGTGATCTACAGTAATAGAATCCTAGATTGCAATCTATCCGTGCCTGTCCGTGGGTATGCGCATCTGTGTACTTATGCATAGTATAGAACATAACACATTTAAACAGTGATATGAAAAATAAATAAACCAACATTGAAATTATTATATAGATATAATTATCTTTTAAATTAGTAAAATATTAGTAATGATAAAGTAATGCAGACTTTCCTAGGATCTGGAGTGCTCACAGAGAAGTTAAGAAAATATGTCAGAGCTGCATAGAGCCTTTCAGTTTGGGTCTTTTTATGGGTCACGGAAGATAGATAGGAGTTGCTTCTTAGGATGTAAGTGAGGTAAGACAGATCTGAATTTCATTCCAACTTGGGCTTTTGTTTTGGTGGGACTAGTTTTGCACACAAAATTAGTTCACACTCAGAAATTGCACTTGTAATCGATTACAACCAGAGAGGCTAATTGCAGATATAATTAACAGACTCGAGTCCCTTGGAATAAGGTACAAGAGCCTTTTGCTTCTGCAACTAATTGTAGCTCTGACCTGGTATTAGGCGGGAGATTTTGTTTTGTGTTCTCTGTTTGATTCAAAACTAGAAATAGAACAAGACCCCCCCGTGAAGGTATCACAGGCACAATTTCCACAAACTCCTTCCTTCCACATGTCACCCTTCAAAACCCTCGTGCAATCAGCCGTGCAGAAAAATCTGAAAGGAGCCTTTGTCCAAAGAGGTAAAATTTTGAAAATAACAGGCAGTAATCTTAAACTGGGTAATAAAAAATAATTTCAAATGAAAATGTTTTAAAGTTCCAGGAGGGTTTGCTGCATATAGATTAGGTAGGAAAATAAACTGGTCAAACGCTAGAATTGCATTATTTTAGATCTGATATTAAAACTAGTTTTCTTCTAGAATACATATTCTATTTTTTTATATTTCTATATACAAACATTTTCTTTTTTTTAATATTTTTTTAATTTATTTTTTTTTATTATTACTAAAATTTTTTTTCCAGTGTTTGAAGATTCATTCCCCATTCCCCACACCCAGTGCTCCACGCTTTAGGTGTCCCCGGTACCCACCACCAGGCTCTCCCATCCCTCCACCCCCCTCCCTCCAAGTCCCTCAGTTTGTTTCTGTGTTCAAAGTCTCTGTTGTTTCGTTTCCCTCCCTAGATTACCCTAGTTCCCATTTGCTTTCCTTCTGCCACTGTCCTCCAGTTTGCCCCTCATGCACGGCAAGTAAGTGAGACCATGCGATACTTGACTTTCTCTTCTT